>OY978529.1:14766138-14856138 GCA_963854835.1 Megamerina dolium
TATTATCTTGATAGATATGTCCAATATTTTCAATCACTTTCGCATCGCTCATATGATCATATGGTTGTTCGCGGGCAAATGTCAATATCTCCCAGAGCGTCACCGCAAATGACCAAACGTCAGATTTCGATGTGAATTTACCCTAGAAAAAAGACCAAAATTATATACAGTGGCTCACAGCTTATTTCGTACAGTGTATATATTTTTATGTACATGGCTGTAACATCGAAACTAAAAAACTTATCGATAAGTTTTGAATGTAGATGTCTGTGTATGTGTTTAGTAAACCTAATAAGAAAACGGGGAACCCCAAAAAATTTTCTTTTTGTTATGCAAGAGAGAAAAACTATTGATCAGCTGATTTTCAGCTCACATCTTATTTCGTACACAAACTTCAATGTAAGTAAGTTTCATTCTGCCGCGCAGTTACAAAGTTTTTTTGAATTGTATGAGTTTTTGGACCTTTTTAACTATTATAACAATTTTTATTATTATTATTTTAAATAGTTAAAGTGCTGTAAATTAAACATTTAGCTTTATGGGTCATCGTACAACGATGGAACAGCGTAAACTGGTAATTAACCATTTTAGGAAAGGTCAGAGTGTGCGAAAAATTGCTGAAATGACAAATTTAAGTGCCTCAACTGTCCAATACATCATTCAACGCTTCGTTCGCGAAAATCGGTTGGAGAACAAGGGCAGAGAAGCACCTAATAAGATTTTCAAAGCATCAGACGAGCGTTATATTGTACGAAAAATTAAGAAAAATCCAAAGTTATCCGCTCCGAAGTTGGCTGCAGAGGTTCAGCGTGAAATAGGAAAATCATCCAGTGCTGAAACTGTCCGACGTGTGCTGCGCAATCATGACTTGAACGGTCGAGTAGCCCGAAAGAAACCATTCATTTCGAAAATGAATATACAACGCCGACTTGACTTCGCCAAAGAGCATATTATTAATACTCCTGAGTTCTGGAATACCGTTATTTTCGCGGATGAGTCTAAGTTTAATATTTTTGGCTCGGACGGAATGTCATATGTTTGGCGTAAAGCTAATACCGAGCTAAACAAGGAGAACCTTAAGCCCACAGTGAAGCATGGTGGCGGTAGCGTGATGGTTTGGGCCTGTATGTCAGCAGCCGGAGTAGGTGAATTGGTTTTTATTGAGGGAACAATGGACAAAATGAAGTACCTCGAGATTCTGAAAAACAATTTACTTCAAAGTGCAGACAAACTGGGTTTGCGGGAAGAATTTCGGTATTACCAAGATAATGACCCAAAACATAAATCTGGGATTGTGCAATCTTGGCTTATTTGAACTGCTCACACTTGATGTCTCCACCACCACAGTCACCTGACATGAATGTGATTGAAAATCTTTAGTCTATTTTGGACAATAAAATAAGAACACACAAGATTTCTAATAAGCAAGACCTAAAGAAGGTACTGATGGAGGAATGGAAAAAAATCACACCAGACATCACTCAAAAATTGGTGGATTCAATGCCAAGTAGACTCCAGGCTGTCATTAACGCTAAGGGATGTCATACTAAATATTAAAATCAACTTACTTTGTTTTTAGTTTGAACTTAAAGAGACTGTACGAAATAAGCTGTGACATGAATTTTCCTATTTTTTTCTTATTTTATTTTTTTATAGTGTCAAACACTAAAATTTTGAAAAAGTAAATTTTGGAAAATAAAAAACAAACCTTCCTTTCAAAAATGGCATTTATATTTTGTTCAAATTTTTGCTATATTAGGAATTACGACTGCAGCAATTTTTAAACTGTCACTGTACGAAATAAGCTGGGAGCCACTGTATATGACATTTATTTATACTGAAATTGAACATTTGTTCTACTTCTAGGATCATATGTAAAAATTTGAGAATGTTAAGATTTCCTTCAAAAGCTATAATCTATTTTTTATAGACAATTATTATATTTATTTATAATATGTAATAATCATGTTTATTTAAAATATGTGTGATACGACGAATCGGTGAACAAATTTTGACATCCTAGAATCCTTCCTAATAGGAAAAAAAAACAAAGTAAATTGTTGATTCACTTTTTTGAAAAATCCAATTATATAGTTTTAGTTATTGATGTTCAACTAGAATTGCATTCAAAATGAAGGAGTTTGATTTCAGGTGTTGTTTGTCATTCACTTTGTATGGGGGTGAAAAAATTAATATAGGAATTGAAACTGAAATTGAATTGGTCATATATTTGTCTTTATTTATTTATATCTTTAGGGGTCTCCTGGTAGCGGTGGGAGCTAATTTTATCAAGAAATTTAAATTCTCTAATTTTCTACGGGATCCCTCATACGGGACGATTAGTATATTCTAGGGTTATTAAGGATACTCAATAATTGGAGGTCGGCCTTACAAATAAATCCTATAGAGACGATTACTCCGAAGCTATGTGGTTATGTAGAGGATAAGTATATTATGGACAAATGTGGACGAATTAAAAGTATACCACTATTAGTTACTGAATAATATACTAAGTCAACTAAGGAGTTTTTAGGGTGCCGTAGCTCAGTGGTTAGTGTGTTCGCCTTCTGATCTGTAGGTCGTGGTTCAATACCCGGCTGATGCATAAAAAATTTAATATCGATAAGATTTTTCTTTCGAACGGTACCCACCTGTCGGCAAGCAATTGGCAATTCTTCCGACAGTAACAACTTGCCATGAAAAAGCTTCTTAAAGAACTCTGTGACAAAGCTCAGAAAAAGTGATGTCACAAGTGTTCTGCCGTTCGGAACCGGCTAAAATAAGTAGGTCCCTTCTAATATTGTCCAAAATTTAAGACGCACAACAGTAATGGAAGAGAAGCTCGGCCAATGAGCCCTTTGGGGCTTTATGTGGCCACATATTTATTTATTTATTTAAGGAGTTTTTAGTTCTTTTTTGAAGTAAAACTTCTTAGGCGACGGTGTCGCAAATGGAGTTTGAAATTTTTAAAGCTATTTTCGTTACATGAGTAGGAAGGAATATATAGCTTAGAGAAAGGGAGAATGAAAAAAAAAGTCAACAAACATATGCACAACGATACAAAGCAATATATCATGATTAATGCCCCTATTGCGGTTCACCACTCAACCCAGTTTGGTCGTCTTAGAGTCGACCCGACTTCAACAAGACCAAACTATTTTTTGGTATTGTGGTACACCACTGTTTTCGGTTGACATTGTTATGGCGTTACCAGCTTAAAATATCACTTATGGCAGAAAAGTGGTCGATTAAAAGTAAAAATTAAGGAAATATACAATTGTGTTTTGCTGTGAAAATTATTTAAAATGGATATTAGTGTAGATTTGTTTTATGAAGATGAAAACGAAGACGCGAAAATTGATTTGCTACGCTTACGGAGAAAAATTCGTGATGACTCTAACCCTCTTGAACTACCTAGCGAAAAGTATAAATATTGTTCAAAATAAATAAAAGCAAATAATAAATTTTTTTATGGATTTATTAGCTATTTTCGACTGAGCAAAGAGGTATTTTGCTTTTTGCTGGATGACGTAAAAGACCATTTCAAGAAATCTGTGCGTGTCGTATCTATACCACCAATATTGAAATTGTGTGCTGCTCTTAGATTTTTCGCTGATGGAAGCTACCAGAAGAGCAGCGGCAATGACTTCAATATAGGAGTGGCTCAATCTACAATGTCACTTGTTTTAAAAGAAGTATTAGATGTATTGGAGACGAAACAGACGCTGCAAGGAGTATCAGAAATAATATAATGCGTTCTTTCCAAGCTCAATAAATTTGTCTCTTATTATACCCTGCATAATGCAATATGCATGGTATATTCATTTCGGTCAGATGTTTGTGTCCACTTGAAGGAATCTCCGGAGATATAGACATAGATATATATTCGTGATCAGCGTCGATTAAATTTTCGATTTAACGATGTCCGTCCGTCCGTCCGTCCGTCCGTCCGTCCGTCCGTCCGTCCGTCCGTCTGTCTGTCACATCATGATCGGTCAATAACCACGCCCACACCAAGCATTCAAAGCGCCTAACCTCGAAATTTTCAAAATCTTTAACTTGCTATAACTCACATAATATACCACTTGGGAAAACAATCTTTGGCACATAGACTTAAATTATATTACTATATAACGTCGCCAAAAATGGGTGAGCCACGCCTACTTTCTAGCGTAGCTCCCATACAAAGTGTCTGTACTTCTTTTAAATTGAAACTGCTGTAACTTCTACAATCTTCTGTCTAGAATAACCATAATTGACACTTAGATTAACACGGCAGGCAGAAATAATATGGCAGAAAATCAATGTGCCACGCCCACTCCTTTTTGGGTCTCCCATACAAAGTTGCGGAAATTAAAAAAAATGTTACCGGTTATAACTTGCAAACTATTCAGCGTAGAATAACGAGATTTAAGGTGTGGATTAGTATTGTACGAGCAACTAGGCTCACAGAAAATGGGCGCACCACGCCCAGTGTTTATCGTAGCCCCCATACAAATTTTAAATTGAAACAGCTGTAACTTCGGCAATCTTCTATCTAGAATAACCATAGTTAACACTTTAATTAATATCGTAGTCGGCAAAAATCTGGCAGAAAATCAGTGTGCCACGCCCACTCCTTCATGGGTCTCCCATACAAAGTCGAGTGAATTAAACTAAAATTTTAAGCTCCATAGCTTACAAACTATTTAGCCTAGGACAACGAGACTTAGGGTATGGATTAGTATTGTACGAGCAACTAGGCTCACAGAAAATGGGCGCACCACGCCCAGTGTTTATCGTAGCCCCCATACAAATTTTAAATTGAAACAGCTGTAACTTAGGCAATCTTATGTCTACAATAACCATAATTGACACTTAAATTAATATCGTAGTCGGAAATAATTTGGCGAAAAATCAGCGTACCACGCCCACTTCTTATTGGGGCTCCCATACAAAGTTGAGGAAATTAAACAAAATGTTAACCACCATAACTTAGAAACTATTCAACGTAGGACACCAAATTTAAGGTGTGGATTAACATTGAAAAATTAATTGGATTTACTAGAAAGTGGTAAGCCACACCCACTTTTTATATAGCTCCCATACTAAGCCTCGGAATTATCTTAAAATCCTTTTACTTCGTCAAAGTCAACCATATTTCGGGTGTAAATTAGTAGTATATGCAAAAATTGTTTCTCGAAAAGTGGAAATAAAAGAAAAGTTGGATATTCGAGTAAACTTTTTATATATAAATCTACATATGCAGGGTATAGTTTGGTCGGCCCCAGCCGACTGTAAGGAGATTTTTTATTATACCCTGCATAATGCAATATGCATGGTATATTCATTTCGGTCAGATGTTTGTGTCCACTTGAAGGAATCTCCGGAGATATAGACATGGATATATATTCGTGATCAGCGTCGATTAAATTTTCGATTTAACGATGTCCGTCCGTCCGTCCGTCCGTCCGTCTGTCTGTCACCTGGCTGGTTCGCACGATAACTTGAGTAAATATTGAGCTATTTCGATGAAATTTGGCATAAGTAATCTATGATCCAAGGGTACGGAGGGGATTGATATTGGGCATGATCGGTCAATAACCACGCCCACACCAAGCATTCAAAGCGACTAACCTCGAAATTTTCAAAATCTTTAACTTGCTATAACTCACATAATATATCACTTGGGACAACAATATTTTGCGCATAGAGTTATATTATACTACTATATAACCTCGCCAAAAGTGGGTGAGCCACGCCTACTTTCTAGCGTAGCTCCCATACAAAGTGTCTGTACTTCTTTTAAATTGAAACTGCTGTAACTTCTACAATCTTCTGTCTAGAATAACCATAATTGACACTTAGATTAACACGGTAGTCGGAAATGATATGGCAGAAAATCAATGTGCCACGCCCACTCCTTTTTGGGTCTCCCATACAAAGTTGCGGAAATTAAAAAAAATGTCACCGGTTATAACTTGCAAACTATTCAGCGTAGAATAACGAGATTTAAGGTGTGAATTAGTATTGTACGAGCAACTAGGCTCACAGAAAATGGGCGCACCACGCCCAGTGTTTATCATAGCCCCCATATAAATATTAAATTGAAACAGCTGTAACTTCGGCAATCTTCTGTCTAGAATAACCATAATTGACACTTATATTAATATCGTAGTCGGCAAAAATCTGGCAGAAAATCAGTGTGCCACGCCCACTCCTTCATGGGTCTCCCATACAAAGTCGAGTGAATTAAACTAAAATTTTAAGCTCCATAGCTTACAAACCATTTAGCCTAGGACAACGAGACTTAGGGTATGGATTAGTATTGTACGAGCAACTAGGCTCACAGAAAATGGGCGCGCCACGCCCAGTGTTTATCGTAGCCCCCATACAAATTTTAAATTGAAATAGCTGTAACTTAGGCAATCTTATGTCTACAATAACCATAATTGACACTTAAATTAATATCGTAGTCGGAAATAATCTGGCGAAAAATCAGCGTACCACGCCCACTTCTTATTGGGGCTCCCATACAAAGTTGAGGAAATTAAACAAAAATGTTAACCACCATAACTTAGAAACTATTCAACGTAGGACACCAAATTTAAGGTGTGGATTAACATTGAAAAATTAATTGGATTTAGTAGAAAGTGTGTGGGTGTAAATTAGTAGTAATGCAAAAATTGTTTCTCGAAAAGTGGAAATAAAAGAAAAGTTGGATATTCGAGTAAACTTTTTATATACAAATCTACATATGCAGGGTATAGTTTGGTCGGCCCCAGCCGACTGTAAGGAGATTTTTTTTTTAAATTCATTTCAGTCTTTTTTGGTAAATGGAAGATAACTTAAATTATTTAAAAGAAAAATCTAATTTTCTTAGATTCACGTCTACTTTGTTAGCTTGGATTCTGGTCCATTAGTTGAACAAGCCTCTCAAATTGAGCTTTGGTTGTAATTTTTAAACTTCTGAAAATGTATAAAATGTTGAGAAATTACAATATGAAGCCAAGCTAATTATTACTTACGATCTCTCCATTATTTTTGGCTTTATTAGTTTAAAGTAAACTGCAACTGATGCAAACACAACTGCTTATGAGCAGTGGTGTATATTTAACGTGCTTGTTGACCAAACTGAAACAGAGTTGCAAACGGCAATACCACAAAAATAATGAACACAATCAAAAAAATCAGCCGCCAGTCGAGTTGAGAACGGCAATATGAATTTCTCGACGGCGACCAAACTGTTACAAAAGTTGTGAACCGCAATAGGGGCATAAATAGTTCATGGGAATAAATAGTGTGTGTGTGTTGAGAGATAGAGAGAGAGATAGAGCAACTATCAAATAATATACGAATAATGACGATGAATTCGAGATTATATTAGGTAAATACAATACAATACGTATACACAATGATATAAAAGCGATAAAGTCTACTCGCGCTCATGCAAACAGTCAGACACGTACTGAAAATTTTACTGTTTTCGTGTTATTACGTGCTCGCATCGACATGGGAGACACATTCAATATAGTGTTGCCAGGACTTCAAAAATAACAAAGCTAGATCGGCCAAATAAAAACTCTAAATAAGCTAAATGGTTCAAAAAAAAAAAAAAGAAGGGTAACGGACAGCCTTTTCAACATTTCATTTTATTTTTAACATGTATGCATTTGAGTTCAATGATCGAAGCGTACCTTAGGTACAAATATATGAGAAAATACTTTCAGAAAACTATTAATTAATATATATTATTACAAACATTAAATCAAGCGCTTTCGTTTTAACGTGTGAATTTAGAAGAGCACAGCGGAAAAATATTTCAACATTCTACAAAAACAGTCTATTGCCGAAAAATTCAAAATTATATTATTCCATAGTGGACTATATCTAACATGTAATTATTTCCTCTTCATCAACTATTGTTTAAATATATATCCTTATGAGCTGGTCTGCATTCCAGTATTAAAAGGTACTGTAGCCGTGTCGAATGCGCAATAAAGTCAAAGTTTTGGTTGCGATTTCCAATCTCGAATCTTTTGTGGCTCAGTGAATTTGACAGAATGTGACGTCACAGTATTTCCAAGAGTTGAATTAGTCATTCATTATTCCGCATTGTTTATATAATTAATAATTATATTATATAGTATAGTATAATTAACAAAGTAAGACAATTCGAGAGAGGAATTTTGATAATGTCCTTTTGAAATAAGTGTATAGAAGAAAATCAAAAGACAGCTTTGTGAAATCTATCAACGTGAAAAATTCGAAAATATTTTCTTACAATAACCCTCTGATTGTATACAAAGGTCAAACATCTCACATGCACTTGTTTATTATTTCTTTTCGATTTAATTTTATTTTAATTATATCAACTTGTAAACATTTTTTTAAATGTTACAATCATTAAAATAATCAAAAATTTGGTTAAAGCCCATTGTTCTTCTTTAAAAAATTAAAAAAAAAAAACTCAACTCAACCAGAGGGTTAATAATTTTGACATATTTTGACACATAGTAATTTTGACACTACCTAAACATGCTTTGGCATATACTGTAAATGTTTGATTATGCGGCGCATGATAGTGTTTTTGCTTTTGTCTTACTCCGCATTTACACACAAAAATATTCGCACGAAAAACATTTTAAATTCACTTCAATCACATACTTATATGTACTAATCTATATATTGCAAGTTAAAGTTATGGAACAAAATGCCAGTCAATGATATTAAAATTCTTTTGGTGGCTCAAATATTTTACTGCTTTCACATATTTCTTTTATTAAAATCTGATTAGCACATTCATAATAGATCATGCAATTAAAAAAGAAAAATTTAAATATATAATGGCCAAAAATGATAATATATGATATGTTCCAGCTTACTGCATTAGTTGCGGTAGAAATGAAAAAAAGTGGTCGATTTGCCACAATTGTCCGAACACTGATTACTGATGATAAGGACAAAGCGTGTCTCATATCTCTGAAACAAAAACTCCTCTCTCCACTCTGTGTGTCCCTCGCTTCCAAACAAAATGTATTTCATGTAAATGTTTTTGTGTCTAAAACAGGACCAATATATATAAATTGATGTGGGTGATCTGAAACTTTACACAAACTCTTCAGGTTTGGGTATCCTTAAACCAATTACGAAATATTTGTTAGGTGAATTCATACAAGGTGGTTTTAATAGCTGATTTGGGGTTTTTTAAGAAGTATTGCTTCTATCACGTGTACGCTGTTACACGCGCAAATTTTGTTAATTTTGTATACGAGTAGTAACCCCTTCAAGTAAGTATATTTGGGAAAAATATGGAAGAGGAACAGGTAAGCATTTTTGTAGCTCATAGGCGCAATCTAAAGGGATGGAGATAGGGGTAAGTATTTTTAGAGGAAATATTGCGATTGAAAAAAGCGTAGTGGTCGGTTATATATTTTACCCTTCTAGGGTCAGCGTTATAGTGCTGGGAGCATGTTTTATAAAAATATCAACTTTTTATCAAATAAGATAGATGAAGATGGTACATTCTGAAAAAATGTTAAGGAGAAAAACTAATAGGGTCCGTTCCTACATTTGACACCACTAGAAGCAAGAGTTAATGGTTAAAAAGTGAGCGATTTCTAAAAATCGGAATGAAGTTTTCTATTTTGTAGTTTTTTTTTTTATTATATTTAATATTTTTAGCCATATAAAGACCACCTTAATGTACATATTGAAATTAATTTATTAAGGGTAATGAAATTATTGCATATACATACTATATCCACCAACATAACTTGCTGTTGCATTTTTAATATACTTTATATTTGTACCATATATATGTACTAACTAAAAATATATACTATAAATGAAGACTTCAATAAACGACACGAGTAACAACAGCAGCACATTGACGATAACTAAACTCGTATTTAACCATATAAAAGCTTAAAAATGAAAACAGATGTTCTCTGGCAAATAATTTGTATGTGCTTACGTATCTATATACGTTGTACAATATACTTATATATCTGATTGTTGTTCCTGTATAATGTACTTTATTTCTATATACAAATATATATGGATGTATGTAAGTATATTTTCACGTTGTTTGAACAAAAATTTTATTTGGTTTTGGGATTTTGTGATGCTGTTGGCGGATGATGTTACTGCTCATACAGCTCATTCATATGTACGAATATAATGCATATATGTATGTACACGTAGTATAAGCAAATACTATAGAATAAGAAGCAGTACAGTAGCTGCTGTCAGTAGTAGCCATATTGTCTTGTCTGTGTGTGTGTGTGTGTGTGTTTGTGTATATGGGCTTGTGTGGTTGTTCGCTCGCATTGTTATATCCTTTCTGCTACTTTCTCTCTTTGTGCTTGTGCGTGTGTTATTTGTCTTCATTCCGGTTGAAGTAGTGCCCGGGAGCAATATCGTACGGATGCAACAAATACAGTTGTTTTCATGTAGTTAATTAATTTATATTATACAAAAATACATATACATTCATATGTTGTATGTGTTGTGTGTGTGTGTGTGTAGCGCCGGTAGTAAGTCTTCTTGCTTCTTGCTCTTTGTTATGTTTTTGTTTGGCGCTTTGGGAGTCATAAAATATTTTTGCGGCCAATTTTAATGAAATATCAAGTTTATACATGTGTTGAATTTTTATATGTAAAATAGAAATGAAAAAAAATTTGCATGCATATTTTTGTTTTTTAGCAAACTATGACTGTTCTACCAATGTCAGCATGTGTACCAATGTGTACAACAAGACTACGGTATGGGGAGAAAACACTGCTGTAAATTTACTAAATCCTTTCCATATGTTGTGTTGTTGTTAAAAATGCTTAGAAAATACATACACATACATATGTGTGTATATATTTTAGTATGAAGGTGGTGGATACAGATATGAAGATAACAATATGAAAATTTATAGTTCTTTTGGCAAAAGGATTAAAGATCCACTCCAAAAAAAAAAAAAAATAATAACAGCTTATGTACATACACATATGTTTATTCGCATAAGATAATAAGAATCCTACACACATGCATCCATACGTATACATACTTAACATCAAAAGCATAAAAGGATGAAAATCTGAGCCAACGCATTAGGCCAATGCTTAAAGTATATACTGATTTAGGCTTTTTCTTTTATGGCAATGGATTTCTAATCCTGTGGTTTTATTATGGATATTTTGAAGAATATTTCAGATCGATTTTCATTCTTTTTTTTTTTTGCTATAAAAACTAAGGAATTTCTTAAAGTATATTCTTCGTTCTCCTTCGTTTATTTTCATATTTAATGTGTAAATGTACTAAGTAGAGTTATTGTTTCATTTTGAAATTAGAAATAATTACAAATCATTAGCTTTCATTGTGTGACAAACAACTTTCCTTATTCTCATACAGATTGTATGTAGTTTCTACTCTGTATTTAACTGTAATAACAAACTTTCTTCTCTTTATCGTTGTCGTCATTGTTGTCGTCGTCTTCTACTTATAAATATTTTAATGTCGTATTATGCTTGGTGTCCCAGTTTTCAAAAAGTCGTAAATGACTTTGTTAATTTTTAATTATGAGTTTCCGTGGTATCGTCGAAGTCTGTTGCCGTTCTGAGATATGCTTTATGAAACAAAGGATAACATAATATTATATGGCATCGTAGATAGGCAATAACAATTGTCAAACTAATAAGTTGTCGAACTAGTGCTCAATATGCTTACACAGTGCCTTCATCTATTGATATACGTATGAGTGAACTTTAAGGTATGCACCTTCATGAACATTTTGACACTTGAAACATTATTCTGTCAACAAACAACAAAGTTTGTAGACAAAATGCACTAGCCGCTGGTCATCAGAATGAAATTCGAGCAATGAGCTAATTACAAGTTATGTTTTAAACACCGCCATGTGCGATCTGATAGAGAAAGTTATCGGAGATCTAGGAGAAGTTAAGAAAAAAAATGACCTTACAGTTGGCTGGGGCCGACCAAATTATACCCTGCATATGTGGATATATATATATATATATGTATAAAGTTTGCTCGAATTCCATATTTTTCTTTTATTTACACTACTTTGTATGGGAGCTATTTTAAGAAGAAGGCGTAGTTCGCCATTTTTTTGAGAAAAAAATTCTGCATATAGTACTAATCTACACCGAAAATATGGTTGAATTTGACGAAGTACTTTGTAAGTTATGGGGGTTTTAAATGGGATAGTTTGAAGCAGATTTTTAAGATAATTCCGAGGCTGAGTATAGGAGCTATATAAAAAGTGGGCGTGGTTTACCTCTTTCATGTAAATATAATTAATTTTGCAATATTAATCTACACCTTAAATTTGTTGTCCTACGCTGAATAGTTCGTAAGTTATAGCGGTTAATTTTTTTTTTTTAATTTTCGCAACTTTGTATGGTAGCCACATTAACAAGTGGGCATTGCGTGGCATGTTGATTTTTGTTAGATTATTTCCGACTACCATATTAACCTAAGTATTAATTATGATTGTTCTAGACAGAAGGATGCAGAAGTTACAGCTATTTCAATTTAAAAGAAATTCGGTCATTTTGTATGGGGCTACTATAAATAATGGGCGTGGCACGTAGATTTTCTGTGAATCTAGTTATTCTTACAATACTAATCCATAATTTAAATCTGGTTGTGTTTAAAACCTGAGGGATAGGCTTGGAGTTAATTAGCACAGGTGGACAAGAACTCCTGCTTAGAGTGAATACATTTGGACTCATTGACTTTTATTCTCCAGGAGTCAAGCCATTCTTGGAAAGTATTTATATATTCTTGGAGAAGTTGTGATGCCAATATCGGGTCTGGATGAGGGCATAATACGGCTGCGTCATATGCAAAAGTTTAGGCGACTGTATTGGCGTTGGCCGGCACATCAGCAGTGTATAACGTAGAGAGCAGGGGGCCCAATACGCTGCCTTTGGTACTCCAGCGTGAATGGGGTATTCAAGCATTAAGTCTTAAGTCTTAAATTGGCGACCTGAAAGGTTGCATTCCAGTAACATGTGGATGTTGGAAGGCAATATATTCTTTAATTTGTGCAGAAAAATTTCATGCCAGACCGTATCAAACGCCTGTTTTATATCGAGAAATACTGCGGAACTGTAATACTTTCTTCCGTATGTGTCTTCTATAGTGTTTACAATGCGGTGGACTTGCTCGATATTACTGTGCTTCTATTTAGTGCAAAGATGTTTAGGAAATAAATTAACGTGATATTGGGTTATTATCTGTCGATAAATGTGCTACCCATGCCAACTATTTAAAATGTCTTCTATTATAACTTAAGGGTTGTGTTGCATGCGACCCTAGGTCTATTGTGCACAAATGGCTTCCAAACAAAGTTTATAAGCTTAAGGCAGCTTACTCAATCTTCTATTTAGGACAACCATATTTGGCACGCAGATAAATATTTTAGGGCAAAATATTTCTGCATGAAATGAGAAATGAGAGAGAGAGAGAGATGCATATATTGAGATAGCGAATACCATGTCCAATATTTCACATAAATATAGTCGATTACTTTCGAATTTTCTGTCTATATCTTTTTGCATTGCAACTTTTTACATATGGAAACAGAAAATAGTCTCAGGATGCCACTGCTAGTGGAACTCGACTCTTACTTCCTTACTTATGTGGCCATAACAACCAAATATCGATATAGGCAGAAAATAACATGCTTCGCCAGCCATCTCTGTTCTTCGCTAGCTGGCGCCAGTTAGAAATTCCAAGCGCCGTCAGGTTCTCCAGTACTTGGTCTTTCTCTTCTGCGTCGTCCTCCAGCGTGTTCCGAATATAACACTTTCTTAGCTGGAGCGTGTTCTTCCATTCGCTCGACATGACCTAGACAGCGCAGCCGCTGGATTTTGATGCGCTTTACTATGTCAATATTGGCATACAGCTCGTACAGCTTATGGTTGTACCTTATTCGGTACTCACTACCAACGCAAATAGGTCCAAAGATCTTGCGTAGGGCTTTCCTCTCGAAAACTCCAAGCATTAGCTCATCCGAGGTGGAAGTTGTCCAGGCTTCAGCGCCATATGTTAGGACAGGCATGATGAGAGACTTGTAGAGTGTAGTTTTCGTTCTTCGAGAGAGGGCTCGACTTCTCAATTGCTTACTTAGCCCAAAGTAACACCTGTTAGCAAGAGTTATCCTACGCATGATCTCTAGGCTGACGTCATTACAGTTGTTGATGCTGGTTCCAAGATAGACAAAGTCTCTTACTACTTCAAAAGCGTAGTTGTCAACAGTGACGTGCTGCGCAAGACGCCGAGACTCTTTGTTTGTTGACACTAGGTATTTCGTCTTGCCCTCTTTCAGCGTAAGACCCATTCGACGCGACTCTCTTTCCAACTCTGAGAGTGCTGCACTGACTGCTCGCGTGTTCATGCCGATTATGTCAATATCGTCGGCATACGCTAACAGCATGACACTTTTGTTGAAGATAGTGCCATTATGTCGTAGATCAGCAGCTCGTATTATTTTCTCCATAATAAGATTGAAGAAGTTGCGCGATAACGAATCACCTTGTCTGAAACCCCGTTCGGTACTAAACGGTGCGGAGAGGTCCTTCCCAATTTTCACTGCACAACGGGAGTTATGTAGTGTCATTCTACAAAGTTCAATGAGCTTTGCAGGAATACCGAACTCAGACATTGTTGCATAGAAGTACAACAATAATATTTATGAACTCTTATTGCTTGAATACTTACCAGCAATACACTCTCCCAGGCCATCCATCGTATAGGCATAGGTTGTGTTTGACGGCCAGTACTACCTTCCAGTTGGCAATAGTCTGTAGCATAAGCGTTACGATTTATCACAGTCCCAATAGAGCATACTTTCACCGTCAGTTCAGGACCAATAATGCAACTTCTGTGAAAGAAACGAAAAAAGAAAAAAAAAATATAATAATAGCTTAGTTACAAAAGAAAATGAAGTACAATATGTTTAATGAAAAATACCCGTCACAACAACAATGACGAAAAATCCATTTAATTTAATATGGAATGCAAATGCAATCATTATCATTTTTCAAAATTGCTCACGAAAAGGTGCTTCACATTTCATTCAATCGCAAAATCAATTATACCACACAAATAGTAGTTGTACGCACGCAGAAGAAATTTAATCATGAAAATACAGCAACAACATCAGTACAAAAAAAACATTACCTAAGGGTTAGTGGCATTAATATCAACAGTAGCAGCAGCAGCCGCAATATTGCAGTTCGCTGATTGAACCCTCTTTTTTTTGGAATCACTTGCATATACAATATATTCGTACGTGCATATACATACAGTGGCTCACAGCTTATTTCGTACAGTGTATATATTTTTATGTAAATGGCTGTAACATCGAAACTAAAAAACTTATCGATAAGTTTTGAATGTAGATGTCTGTGTATGTGTTTAGTAAACCTAATAAGAAAACGGGGAACCCCAAAAATTGTTCTTTTTGTCATGCAAGAGAGAAAAACTATTGATCAGCTGATTTTCAGCTCACATCTTATTTCGTACACAAACTTCAATGTAAGTAAGTTTCATTCTGCCGCGCAGTTACAAAGTTTTTTTGAATTGTATGAGTTTTTGGACCTTTTTAACTATTATAACAATTTTTATTATTATTATTTTAAATAGTTAAAGTGCTGTAAATTAAACATTTAGCTTTATGGGTCATCGTACAACGATGGAACAGGGTAAACTGGTAATTAACCATTTTAGGAAAGGTCAGAGTGTGCGAAAAATTGCTGAAATGACAAATTTAAGTGCCTCAACTGTCCAATACATCATTCAACGCTTCGTTCGCGAAAATCGGTTGGAGAACAAGGGCAGAGAAGCACCTAATAAGATTTTCAACGCATCAGACGAGCGTTATATTGTACGAAAAATTAAGAAAAATCCAAAGTTATCCGCTCCGAAGTTGGCTGCAGAGGTTCAGCGTGAAATAGGAAAATCATCCAGTGCTGAAACTGTCCGACGTGTGCTGCGCAATCATGACTTGAACGGTCGAGTAGCCCGAAAGAAACCATTCATTTCGAAAATGAATATACAACGCCGACTTGACTTCGCCAAAGAGCATATTATTAATACTCCTGCGTTCTGGAATACCGTTATTTTCGCGGATGAGTCTAAGTTTAATATTTTTGGCTCGGACGGAATGTCATATGTTTGGCGTAAAGCTAATACCGAGCTAAACAAGGAGAACCTTAAGCCCACAGTGAAGCATGGTGGCGGTAGCGTGATGGTTTGGGCCTGTATGTCAGCAGCCGGAGTAGGTGAATTGGTTTTTATTGAGGGAACAATGGACAAAATGAAGTACCTCGAGATTCTGAAAAACAATTTACTTCAAAGTGCAGACAAACTGGGTTTGCGGGAAGAATTTCGGTATTACCAAGATAATGACCCAAAACATAAATCTGGGATTGTGCAATCTTGGCTTATTTGAACTGCTCACACTTGATGTCTCCACCACCACAGTCACCTGACATGAATGTGATTGAAAATCTTTAGTCTATTTTGGACAATAAAATAAGAACACACAAGATTTCTAATAAGCAAGACCTAAAGAAGGTACTGATGGAGGAATGGAAAAAAATCACACCAGACATCACTCAAAAATTGGTGGATTCAATGCCAAGTAGACTCCAGGCTGTCATTAACGCTAAGGGATGTCATACTAAATATTAAAATCAACTTACTTTGTTTTTAGTTTGAACTTAAAGAGACTGTACGAAATAAGCTGTGACATGAATTTTCCTATTTTTTTCTTATTTTATTTTTTTATAGTGTCAAACACTAAAATTTTGAAAAAGTAAATTTTGGAAAATAAAAAACAAACCTTCCTTTCAAAAATGGCATTTATATTTTGTTCAAATTTTTGCTATATTAGGAATTACGACTGCAGCAATTTTTAAACTGTCACTGTACGAAATAAGCTGGGAGCCACTGTAGTAAGTATGTACCTTTCCACTTGCCTATTTGCTTGTCTCTTTCGACTGTCTGTTTGAACTTGATAATGCTCAAAACGGAACGAATCAGTTATTTCATACAAACGAAACTGCCTAGTGGTGGTCAAGCAAGATTTTTAACCCCGAAAATTACAATGCAATAACCACGTACATTGAGTGAAATAATAAGTACGAATCATCAACATTATTATCATTATCAAGACTAATACGTACATACATATACCCGCACATAATTATAATAATAAGAGAGAAGCATGAAATCATAATACAACAATCAGAGGTTGCGAATGAGACCACCACCGTAAAAATAAAATCTGATAAACATAAGAACTAAACAGGGGAAAATATTAATAAAAAAAAAATAAAAAATAAATATGTGGCACTGAAAGCCCCGAAGAGCTCTTTGGCCGAACTTCTCCTCTATTACTTGTGTGCGTGCTAAATTTTGGACAATATTAGAGGGACCTACTAATTTTAGCCTGTTCCGAACGGCAGAACTCTTGCGACATCACTTTTTCTGAGCTTTGTCACAGAGTTCTTTTAGAAGCTTTTTCATGGCAAGTTGTTACTGTCGGAAGAATTGCCAATTGCTTGCCGACAAGTGGGAACCGTTCGAAAGAAAAATCTTTTCGATATTAAATTTGTTATGCATCAGCCGGGGATTGAACCACGACCTACAGATCAGAAGACGAATACACTAACCACTAGCTACGGCACCCACTGCCGTGGAGATCATTTTATGTATTGAAAAGAAAAACTTTGGAAACTTAACGTGGTTCCTGCGTTAGATACCCTACATCATGACAGATATCTAGATATTTTTACTTATATCAAGATTTTGCAATACATTCTTTTTTTGTGGCCAAATCAGCGCCACAAAAATTTGGGGTAAAATTTGCTATTTTTAAGCCTGATTTTTAAGATAGAACTCAATTGCTCGTATGTATATAAATAAGTGTGCATATCCACTGTAGTTATATGAAAAGTATAGCCGTATTTTATTCGACGCGTTTACACAATTAGCAATGCATGGCAAATAAAAGACGTATCCACAATTAGGTATACGATATCGAAGATTTATCATCGCTATTGAACATTTGTCATCACTATCACTAAATTTGACAGCTGATATAAAATATCTAATTAAAATTAGCACTAGAATGCATATAGCACTGCAAATATTTTCCAACGTTTTATATAATGGAGAATTTGGGAAACGATGAGGTAATGAAAATATTTCAAATTTCAAATAAGTATATTAAATTGTGTAAATGGTTTCAGATACATACTACTTTTAGCGCTAGTCGTCAGGATGATGTACTGGAGATCGATGACATATTGCACTTAATACGTGAGGATAGTTCATCTTTCAGGGAATAAGTGGAGATACGGCCTGCTAAGAAAAAAAATAAAATAATAAAAAATTGCCTTGGATATTGCTTATTTTTGTGTATATAACAAATCAAAATATTTTCGGTGGCGATGCCCTTATAAGTCGCTCAATGTCAAAGTTCAAAATTGAGGTCGAGATATGGATATCACAACACAGGTAATTTTGTTATATTCACAAAAATAAGCAATATCGATACAATTTATTATTTTTGCTTTCTCAAGAAGGCCGTATTCTGCTAGAAACTTTTGGAGCATCCAATATTTTCTTATTAAATTTTTAAAAACTTTGCTATTATAACTGCATATAGCTGTACAAATTTGTTGTTTTCATTTTCCATGATAAAATAAAAATAAATAATTAAAGCATCATAACGTTTTTAGTATTGTTTTAGTAGATTTGTACTTTATTTTAATTTCCAGAATTTAATTACAAATAAATAAATAAAAAATTAAAATTAAATCAAGATATTCACTATTTTATAATAAAATTTCACATTTAATATTGGATTTTTATTAATTAAATAAAAAATTAAAATATAATCTGCATTTTCACTAATTTTTGATATTTTCTCTTAATAAAAGCTCCTGCCTCTTCCACTTTTCCTCCTTTTTTATATCATCAAAAAATTTTTCTCGCTGGGTAGAATTATATAATGAGCTTAGCTTCATAATATCGTTCCTTCACTGTTTTTCTCCTGAGGGAGCCTGACGAAGTTGACGGTGGGGACATGGTGATGTTTAACGTAGCTAAAGGGTGGTACATTCGGGAGCTTAAGGAAGTTAGTGGTGGAGAAATACAGGAGCTTGGAGAAGTTACTGGTGGGAACATTCGGGAGCTTAAGCAAGTTATTGGTGGAGAAATACAGGAGCTTGGAGAAGTTGCTGGTGGGAAAATGCGGGATCTTGAAGACGTTGATGGTGAGGACATAATAACGTCTGCCACCTTCTGAAATAATATTTATTAAATCACTTGATCCCTCTTGGAAAATATACACTCGTCATCAAACATACCGGAAGAAATGGATCGAACATGGTTTGATTTCTGTAACGGCCTTATTGGGCCACTGCCTAAATTTAGTGGATACACATTTGAAATTATTAGCGTATCTTTAAAAATTTCGTCCATTTCGGCCATGTATGGAGCAATACATGGACTAGTACCTGTTTTATTTGAATTGTCTTCTGCAGACTTGTACGCTTGCAAAAGCGTCCGTACTTTTGCCTCTAGGGCAATGGCTGTAACATTAGCTTCCTGAAAAGAGGTAATTAAAACGTGTGTATGAAAATGATATAAAACAGATAAACTGATACCTACTGGAATGTTGGAACTCGGCTTTTTGGGCTGAATAGCACTTCACCAGCAACAACATGTCTACCCTCGTCCATATTCTCTTCCTGTTAGTCATAAAAAGATACATTTTTTAGTAGTAAACCTTTAAATAAAATAAACTTATAATTCATTGTATACTAACCTTTGCTCCTGGTCGGCCATTTTTCTTATTTGCCTTTTTGACGTTAAATATAAAATTATTTTGGTAAATTTTGATAACAAATAGCACACTACGCTGTGGCAACACTAATTTCGAGCCACAACCAACACCTAAATAGGTATAGCGATCGCCGCTTAACTCTTCATACAAATCTATAGCTAATTGTATATACGTGTCAAATAAAACAGGGCTTATGTTAGTATTTCTCACTCTATAATGCTCAGCTATAGTTTCATTTAAAATTTAAGTAAAGGCATGAAAATAATAACACCTACATAGTAATGAAAGTTTATAAAAATATATGTATGCATATATGTATGAATTCCGTTAAATATATGTATATCCTTACTCTTCAACAACTTGTACATTTCGACGTAATCCTAAAATTACGTATTGTCTGTGAAAGGTGGAAAAATCCTGGAATTATTTTTGAGTGAAAGGTATATGTACATACTTAAAATGTTCATATATACATATTCTTATAAAGATATATTCATTCATATATGAGTATGGATATGTGTATATTCTGGAAATTCATCCCTATAGGAAAATAGGAGCATTTGTTTATAATAAATACACACAGCTGCATATCCATATTTTTGTTTTATTTCCACTACTTTGTATGGGAGCTACATTAAGAAGTAGGCATGTCTCACCAGTATTTCGAGGAACTAAATTTGCCTGAGGAGATAGAGATGTGTACCGACAAGAATGAAACTCGAAAATTCTTCGAAAAGATCAAGCGCCTAAGTGGAGGTTTAAATCCCGGAGCCTCTTCTTGTCGTGATGGAAATGGGAATCTGGTTACGGATGTCCAGAGTGTACTGAGCCTATGGAGGGAACACTTCTCCACGTTACTGAATGGCGATGCTACGAACAATTCCGCCAGTGGAGGAGATTGCCCGATAACCCCAATTACAGATGATGGTGTTGATGTTCCACCACCCGACTATGACGAGGTTGAAATGGCCATCTTAAGGCTGAAGAACAACAAAGCTGCAGGTGCTGATGGCCTGCCTGCCGAGTTGTTTAAGACCGGAGGCGATGAGCTGCTCACCCGCATGCACCAGCTCATAAGCAGAATATGGTCGGATGAAAGCATGCCTGATGATTGGAGGCTCAGTGTTCTCTGTCCTGTACATAAAAAAGGAGACCCCACAATTTGCGCCAACTACCGTGGAATAAGTCTCCTGAGCATCGCATACAAGGTTCTATCGAGCGTACTGTGTGAAAGGTTGAAGCCTATGCTCAGCAACCTGATTGGACCTTATCAGTGTGGCTTCAGACCTGGTAAATCCACCATAGACCAGATTTTCACACTGCGCCAAATCCTGGAGAAGACCCAAGAAAAACAGATCCACACACACCACCTATTTGTTGATTATAAAGCCGCTTTCGACAGTCCGGTAAGGGATTACCTCTACGCAACAATGTCTGAGTTCGGTATTCCTGCAAAGCTCATTCGACTTTGTAGAATGACACTGCATAACTCACGTTGTGCAGTGAAAATTGGGAAGGACCTCTCCGCACCGTTTAATACCGAACGAACAAGGTGATTCGTTATCGTGCGACTTCTTCAATCTTATTATGGAGAAAATAATACGAGCTGCTGATCTACGACATAATGGCACTATCTTCAACAAAAGTGTCATGCTGTTAGCGTATGCCGACGATATTGACATAATCGGCATGAACACGCGAGCAGTCAGTGCAGCATTCTCAGAGTTGGAAAGAGAGTCGCGTCGGATGGGTCTCACGGTGAACGAGGGCAAGACGAAGTATCTAGTGTCAACAAACAAAGAGTCCCGGCGTCTTGGACAGCACGTCACTGTTGACAACTACGCTTTTGAAGTAGTAAGGGACTTTGTCTATCTTGGAACCAGCATTAACAGCAGTAATGACGTCAGCTTGGAGATCATGCGTAGGATAACTCTTGCTAACAGGTGTTACTTTGGGCTGAGTAAGCAATTGAAAAGTCGAGCCCTCTCTCGAAGGGCTCGACTCTACACTCTACACACTCTACACTCTACAAGTCTCTCATCATGCCTGTCCTAACATATGGCGCTGAAGCCTGGACAATTTCCATCTCGGATGAGCGAATGCTTGGAGTTTTCGAGAGAAAGGTCCTACGCAGGATCTTTGGACCTATTTGCGTTGGTGGCGAGTACCGAATAAGGTACAACCATGAGCTGTACGAGTTATATGCCGATATTGACATAGTAAAGCGCATCAAAATCCAGCGGCTGCGCTGGCTAGGTCATGTCGAGCGAATGGAAGAACACGCTCCAGCTAAGAAGGTGTTATATTCGGAACCCGCTGGAGGACGACGCAGAAGAGGAAGACCAAACCTCTGGTGGAAAGACCAAGTACTGGAGAACCTGACGGCGCTTGGAATTTCTAACTGGCGCCAGCTAGCGAAGAACAGAGATGGCTGGCGAAGCATGTTATTTTCGGCCTAAATCGATATTCGGTTGTTATGGCCACATAAGTAAGTAAGTAAATTTGCCTGTAATATTGATATACAACTGAAATGGTTTACTTTGACAAATTATTTTGTAAATTATGGGGATTTTAAAGAGGATAATTTAAGGGGGTATTTTTCAGATAATTTAGTAAGGGAGCTATATAAAAAGTGGGCTTGGCTTACCCATATCTTGTTATCTGGCCATATCTGGCTATACTTACAATACTAATTCACAACTTAAATATGGTTGTTCTACGATGAATAGTTCGTAAGTTTTAATTGTTTTTTACTTACTTACTTACTTACTTACTTACTTACTAATTGTTTTTTAAACTCCGCAACTTTATATGAGAAGTAGGCGTGGCATGCTGCTTACTTACTTACTTACTTACTAATTGTTTTTTAAACTCCGCAACTTTATATGAAAAGTAGGCGTGGCATGCTGATTTTTTGCGAAATTAATACCATATTAATCTAAGTGTCAAATATGATTATTGTAGACAGAAGAGTGCCTAAGTTATAGCTGTTTTAATTTAAAAGAAATTCAGTGATTTTGTATGGGGCTACTAAAAACAATAGGCGTAGCGCGTCCATTTCTTGTAAATCTAGTAATCCTTACAATACTAATTCACAATCTAAACATGGTTGTTCTACGCTAAATAGTTTGTAAGTTATGGCGCTTAAAATATTGTGTTTAATTCCCTCGACTTTGTATGGGAGCTACATAAAGAAGTGGGCGTGGCTTGGTGATTTTGTGCCTTAGACTCTCTTCTCTTGGTTCTCTTAGACAGAAGATTTACGAAATTGCAGCTGTTTAAATTAAAAAGAAATTCAGGCACTTTGCATGGGGGCTATTATAAAGAGTAGGCGTGGCTCGCGCTTTTCTGGCAAGATTATGAGCAGTATTTTGTTCAAATATGAGCAGATATTGGTATATTAAGTGAGTTATAGCAAGTTAAAGATTTTGAATATTCCGAGGTCAGTCGCTTTGAATGCTTGGTGTGGGTGTGACAGTTGACCGATCATGCCCAATATTAATCCCCTTCGTACCCTTGGATCACCGTTAAATCGAAACTTTAAACGACGCTGATCATGGATATATATTTTTCTATATCTCTGGAGATTCCTTCAAGTGGTTACAAACATCTGACTGAAATGAATATACCTTGCATATACAAAAATTATCAACACCAATTGGAAACGTTCTAATTCTACTTGATTTTGACTAAATCTTTGCGCACATACTCGTATACTCGTATGCAGGATAGTGCTCCGTTGGAGCAGTACCTATGCTTCAGATAAATCTCTTAAAAAACACCCACCGGGCTAAGTACGTACATACAAATAGGCATTTATGTGATTTATGTGGAAATGTTTATGAACGTACTATATATATATATATATATATATATATAAATATATATATATATATATATATATATATATATATCTATATATATATATATATATATATATATATATTTATATATATATATATATATATTTATATATATATATATATATATATTTATATATATATATATATATATATTTATATATATATATATATATATATATATATATTTATATATATTTATATATATATATATATATATATATATATTTATATATATATATATATATATTTATATATATATATATATATATATATATATATATTTATATATATATATATATATACATATATATATTTATATATATATATATATATATATATATATATATATACAATTTTTGGCATATATTGACAATGGCATTGACACGTGTCTCTTTCGTGTTGATGTAGTAACTTTTACTTCCTTTACTTCCATCATCTGTTTGCTTTTAACTATCATCATCTTCATTATACATTTTTATACCCTGCATAATGCAATATGCAAGGTATATTCATTTCGGTCAGATGTTTGTGTCCACTTGAAGGAATCTCCGGAGATATAGACATAGATATATATTCGTGATCAGCGTCGCTTAAATTTTCGATTTAACGATGTCCGTCCGTCCGTCCGTCCGTCCGTCCGTCTGTCTGTCACCTGGCTGGTTCGCACGATAACTTGAGTAAATATTGAGCTATTTCGACGAAATTTGGCACAAGTAACCTATGATACAAGAGTACGGAGGGGATTGATATTGGGCATGATCGGTCAATAACCACGCCCACACCAAGCATTCAAAGCGACTAACCTCGAAATTTTCAAAATCTTTAACTTACTATAACTCACATAATATACCACTTGGGACAACAATATTTTGCACGTAGAGTTATATTATACTACTATATAACCTCGCGAAAAGTGGCTGAGCCACGCCTACTTTTTAGCGTAGCTCTCATACAAAGTGTCTGTACTTCTTTAAAATTGAAACAGCTGTAACTTCTACAATCTTCTGTCCAGAATAACCATAATTGACACTTAGATTAACATGGTAGTCGGAAATAATATGGCAAAAAATCAATGTGCCACGCCCACTCCTTTTTGGGTCTCCCATACAAAGTTGCGGAAATTAAACAAAATGTTACCGGTTATAACTTGCAAAATATTCAGCGTAGAATAACGAGATTTAAGGTGTGGATTAGTATTGTACGAGCAACTGGGCTCACGGAAAATGGGCGCACCACGCCTACTGTTTATCGTAGCCCCCATAAAAATTTTAAATTGAAGCAGCTGTAACTTCGGCAATCTCCTGCCTAAAATAACTTAGAATAATATCATAGTCGGAAATAATCTAGCAGAAAATCAGTGTGCCACGCCCACTCCTTCATGAGTCTTCCATACAAAGTCAAGGGAATTAAACTAAAACTTTTAAGCTCCATAACTTACAAACCATTTAGCGTAGGACAACCAAATTTAAGGTGTGGATTGATATTGAAAAAATAATTAGATATACAAGAAAGAGATACGTCACGCCCACTTTTTATATAGCTTCCGTACAAAGTCTCGGATTTATCTTAAACATTGAAACACCCATAACTTACTAATTAATACGCCTAGGTCAACCCATTGCAACCTATGTAGTTTAGTATTATAGACAGAAATTTATCCTCCAAAATTGGTGAGATACGCCTGCTTCTTAATGTTGGTCCTATACAAAGTAGTGGAAGAAAAGGATGGATATACGAGCAAACTTTTTATATATACCTCTACATATGCAGGGTATAATTTGGTCGGCCCCAGCCGACTGTAAGGAGATTTTTCTTATTCTACTATGTATTATTTTTATTTATTTCACTATTTATAACATTTCATTCTTAAATATCTTGCAGTTATTTTTACAATACGTATTAATGTATTAATTTTGGAAAATCCCTGGATTTTTAGGAATGTCAAAAGTCCGCGAATTATAAACTGTTTTAAAATTAGATAAAAGGAATATTACAATATTACAAAAAAAAAAAATTAATAAATTAAATCTTTTCGTAACACAAAGTCGTTAATTCGGTGAAGACATTAGGTGTATTGAAAAGGAGAGCTATCAATTAATACCTAGAATAAAGGGAATTTTTCTAAACCTCAGGGTGATTTTTTGGAAAAATTTCTTTTTGGCAACACTGTTTTTGGCAGCTTAGCTGTTTTAGTGTAACATGTTACTGTCAGACATGTTCAGTTTGGTCTATAATTTACAAACGAACAACGCTTGCAGATTATTTAATTTTATGATCAAAATTCATGATCGGTTAAGAAAGTGCATCGTGCACTTTCTTGTGTTCAGCGACGAAGCTCATTTCGGGTTGAATGGATACGTGAACAATTAAAATTGCCGTATTTGGTGTGAAGAACAGCCAGAAGCATTGCAAGAACTGCCAACACATCCCGAAAAATGCACTGTTTGGTGTGGATTATGGGCCGGTGGCATCATTGGACCGTATTTTTTCAAAGACGATGAAGGCAGGAACGTTACTGTGAATGGCGAGCGCTACCGTGTGATGATTACAAACTGTTTTATCCCCAAAATGGAGGAACTGGACTTGGCCGACATGTGGTTTCAACAAGACGGTGCCACATGCCACACATCACGCGAACAATGGAGAGGCGAGTTCGGTGAACAGTTTATTTCACGTTTGGGGCCGGTCAATTGGCCGCCTAGATCGTGCGATTTAACGCCTTTAGACTATTTTTTTTGTGTGGCTAAGTTAAGGCTTATGTCTATAGCGATAAGCTCGCAACGGTTGACGCACTGGAAGCCAATATTGAAGAATTAATGGTGAGATACCGGCCGATATGTTGGAGAGAGTATGCCAAAATTGGACTCAGCGTATGAACCAATTGAGGCGCAGCCGCGGTCAACATTTACATGAAATCATCTTTAAACATTGAAATATATAGATCGTTCTATCGACTCAAATAAAGATTTCATACATTTCTCTAAATTTTATATATTTTTTCTTTAATCAAATCCGAAGGTTCTTAAAAAATCACCCTGTAATTATTTTTTAGCGTGATCTCACTCTTCCCAAAGTTTCTGTGATATCTTTAAGCTCTCCGAAAAAGTCGTTGCGAACCTTTTCGGATGAGTAGGGTGGATGTGCAGTAATTCTTAACCCAATTCAGACCAGTTGACCGCTAAAATTGTGAATGAATACTATAATGCATTATCATGGTGAAAGAATACTTTTTACTTATCCAAATGCTTCTGAGAGAACTTTTTACTCCTTCGATTGTTTATCGAATCCGCCCAATTATTCACTGAAGTACTGCCCCGTGTTTGTACTCTCTTTCTGACAAATCTATTCTTTTGACTGTAGCTCTGGACTATGGCATATACGACTTTATCCAGGTTTCTTCGAGATTGATATTATAGTTCGCAATAGTTTTAGCAGATGAACGTGTATTAAAAAATGGATGTACGACACCTATTAGTTCACGTCATCATTTCATAACATCAATATTCCTACCCGATTATGAATTATGTGCTTATTTGTTATTTTATATGCTAAAGATTATACCATAAATCCGTTTGACTCTACCCACTCTTAAAGTGCATAGTCAACTTAGGCTCATATATTTAGCTTATGTTTTATTTTTATATTCCTTATTGATTGCAATCTATTTTATTTGTACGCAAATTATTATATTTAGCTATTCTCGACTATTTCGTGATCCATCACGGTTAATGCCGTGATTTTCGGAATAACATTTAAGGCCGACTCTCAAGTTCCCGTGATTGGCACAGATTTTTAGTGACATGAATATCTAACATGCATCTAGGAATATACATTTTCATTAAAGCTCGCATTTCACACACTTTTGTTGTTATTGTTTTTGGCATATGCGTACTTGGAAAATGACAACGTAGATACAACTTGAAGGAATTAACACATGTTTTCCCCCAATCTACAGTAATTTTCCATTGCTGTTGTTTTAAGATGTTTGTTTATAAATATGTACAAGTGAATACAAGTGTTTGCTGGTGTTATCGTTTGGTTGGCATGTTCTTGAGAGCTTTGAGTATACGAATGTTAGAGAACTATATTATATGTATATACGTATGCTGGTGGTGGAGGTGGTGAAGTACCACAGAGGATTGTTATTACATATATATTTACTGTTGATGACTATGATGATGATGATGATTATAATTAGATGTCTCTGAGTCAGATATTCGCTCTGTCAATCTATCACATAATTTTGATTAAATTCAAGCTTAAATAAAAGCCCGTCGAAATTAGGTTTTCCTAAAGAATCAGAAGTAAATGTACAAACAATTTGATGGTTGCGTCTATTAAAAATATATACCAATGATAAGAGTACAATAGCAACAACTTTCACTTGCTTATTTTTACATTCTGCACCTCATTGTGTTAGTAAATTACAAATAAGTTTATTTGAGGATTATGTACGAGTAAACCCCCATACATATGGTTTACATTTGTATGTGCATATAAGGCAATACAAAAGTCCTTTAGTTTATTATGTGTTGGTTTTGTATGCGTACATGTTTTGTTTTTGTTGCACACAAATTGCAATAACAATAAATTTTATAAAAATATTACTATTGTTGTTGTTGTTTATGTGTTGGATTTTACTTCAGCTTCTTGACTCTTTGCGTTATTCTGTTTTTTTTCTCTGACTCATTGCTTTATAATGCGCAGTGTATGAGTGTAGTGTAAATTAGGTCAATGCATGCACAACTATTGGTCAAATGCCACATGTATGTGCAAGCAAAAACAATAAACAAAACACAACAAGTACAAATGGTTTATGAGTAATAAATAAGCAATATCGCCACCGTCAATGGCGACACTGACTTGAAGGAAGTATCGCACATGAAAAAAGAAATAATAAAACATAAAAATTATGAGCAAAATGATAATATAAGCCATGGGAAAAAAACAGAGAGCGTAAGATATTGCGATCGAATGTGTGTTTCGATGACTATGGGCAGGCAGGAGTTGCGTAACAGGGGGCATCGTCCTGTCATTCTTTTCACGGAGCGAAATCCATATTTGGCCCACGCTTATGGACATTATAGATACATACATGTAGATAATTATTCTTTTTGAAATTGTTGAAATTGGAGAATTTATGTATTCAGTGAGAAATTTGACCTCAAAGATTCAATTGAAGGTACCAAATTAATGACAACTAATTTCGGTAAAAGTAAAAGCGATTGTGAGGAACTGGGGAAGATTGAGGAACTCATAGTGGACGAGATGTATAAGGGATGGAAGATACGGGCCAGAGAAAATTAAGCCCCCAATTATCGGGCTTTCATCCGACCATATACTGCATATGAGCTAAAGCATGTGAGCATCTCATCGCCATCAGCACCTGGTGGCAATGGATCATATACATCATCTTCCGTGATTGGTGAATTTGGAGATCTCTTCCACTTACGGGATTGTTCGAAGCGTCGCCATTCAGTAATGGTAATGGAGAAGTATTCCCTCCATAACCTCAGTACAATCTGGACATCTGTAGCCAGATTCCCATTGTTGTCACGACAGGAAGAGGCTCCGGAATTTAAACCGCCACTCAGGCGCTTGATCTTCTTAAAGAATTTTTGAGACTTATTTCTGTCTCTAGAAATCTCTATCTCCTTACGCTAGGGTCTTTCTTGCTCTCTCTTCTCGCGCCTGAAAAGACGTGTATCCGTACTCCACTTCTTTCTGTACCGCTCCTTAACACCTCGCGGAGCACCTGCATGCAAGGTTTTTCTGTAGACAGCGTCTTTCTCTGCGGTAGCGTCGCGACACTCCTGATCATATCACTCATTTCACAAATGCCGGTAGTAACCGTTGTTCCTCGGCAGCAGTAGCCATGGAGTGAGATATATGTGTCCACTGTGCGCAAGCATCATCATGAGGTGGAGTATTCTGCATAAGGATATCCAATAGTCAAGTTCTAAAAGCATTTGCTGTCTCTGGTGATTGCAGCTTATTGACGTCAAGCTTTCTCTGTGTAGGACTTTGTTTGTTCTTTGCGACACATAGCACATTAGCTGCACATCACACAGGAAGCATGCCTTCCGTCGATCATCATGTCATCAATTTGGTTTTTCGTTCGTTGATCTGCAGACAGCGACGTCGCTTTATATATGTCGAGATGCTGAAATCTGGTACTACTAGTCACTATGTTTCGTGCTGCGGCGAACACTATCAGCCTCATTCCGTTATCGGAAGTATGATAACGATTCGTTTTTCCATGGCACGAGAGATTTGCAATAGCCATTCAGTCGTATACTTTAGGCATATCTTAGTTAGGGCTGTGCGATTGATCGTTTAATCAAAAATCTGTTTAAACAATTATTAGATTAATAAACATGTGGATTAATACTTATACAAATTATTCGATTAACCAAAAATGTTCTTTATTTATGAATTTTTTTTTCGAAATAAATATTTCTAACGCACTCTTATATTCATAATGTGGAAAACTTACGTTTCTACTTTGTATTGGAAAAATTTGTATACAAGTTTCAAATATTTTATTCTGATTAATTAAAATTCTGATTAATTGGAAAAGTTCAATTTTGTATTAATCGAAAACATGATTATTTGTATAATTTATATTTGGATGAATAAAAATTTGCCATTAACCGAATATTTGGTTAATCTGATTTTTCGATTACCCGATTAACCGCACACTCCTAATTTTAAGCATTATTTACCGAACTTAATCAATGTGAAATACTAAATCAACTACGTTCGGTTTTGAATAGAAAAACCCAGTTGCGGTAATATTTCAAATTAATTGCTGTGTTAATAATACTAAAAATGATTAATAACAAATTTGAACAGGTTTTCCAATTATATAAAATCGAAATTCGCTTCATGAAATTTAATCAAAATAAAAAGACTCTTCTATTGAAATTTCATAGCTATACATATATATTTTTTAATTTTATTATATTCTAGTATATGCACACTTAACTATATAATTTCCATTCATCTCAATAGTCAACCACTCAATCTAAATATTCACATCATATGTAAATAAATATGTAGGTAAATGCTTGTTTCTTCCAAAAAACATACTTACATACATACAACTATTTTTGGTCTTGTGGTCAACTCAATAAATTACTTAAGAGTACCCTGAGAAGAACTATGTTAGTGATGGTAAATGTAATGGTAATTTTAAATTCAATACCCTAATGGACAATATGGATAGACCATATTATAAATTACCTTTGCGATATCATTTGCAAAAAGAAAAAAAAAAAAAAAAAACAAGCAAATAAGGAAGCAAAGAGCCAAAGAGTAAAGGAAGAGATATCAACAACAGCAAAGGACCAACATTATAATCATACGTATAGGAGTATATAGAAGCATATTGTCAAAGGATATTACAATCATCATTATCATCATCTTCTCCAACATCATCTTCATTATGAATGGTAACGACAACCACATATTATACATACATTACAACAAAATAATGTGATAAACAACATCGTGACCATCATTAAAAAGATGTCAAATTGTACAATAAGCAAAATAATTCAAAGAAATTGAAGTACATATGTGTACGTATGTATTTAGATAAAAAAATTCAAATCTATATGATGATGAAGAAGAGACCAATACAAGTATGTATATATGTCGTATATATGTATATGTTCGACGAGACTATCAACTTTCCACTCAATTGAAATGAATGAATGAAGCAACTAACTATTTTTATATGTTTGACTCTTGTACAACGACGTCCTATGTGCTCTTAAGAATGTATATACTCCTATTCTTCGTTTTACTATTATTGCAAGCATATTTTTTTTATTATACGTACTTCTCTTGCTCTTGTTGCCAGTACTGAGTATCACATTTACTACGAATGACGCATTAGCCATCATTGAATGTAGAGGCCAAAAAGACATGAGACTTTCACTCGTAAAGTTGTAACCTTTTGGTAATATCCAGATAGAAGCACTCGCATGTATATCCGTGTACTCGTATCTTTATATGGGCACCCATGAACAACATGTGGACTAAGAGAATATGTTAAGGTGCACGCATACATACTTGTATTTGTGTTAATTTATATTCGTAATATGGCTATTGATATTTGAAACTTTTACATGCTTAATAAGCTATTTGACCAGCAGTAGTAGTGTACGAGCATGAGTAGTACCTACTTAGATGTATATATACATACATAGGCGTTGCCATAATGTAAAGGTCAAGGATGTTTTGCTCTTGCCGTACTTATTGCTCATAATGATAATGATGATTGCATTGGTATGGTGGTGAACACACGATGTGATGGAATGGGAGTTGATAATGACAGTTGACTGAAGTAGTAGTAATAGTCAAATAATAATCATAATAAAAACCATTTAATTTTATTGAATTCATAAAATAAAATGGATAAAAAAAAGAGTTATTTTTCTACTTGATCGACTTCAAAGTATATCGTCCCACAGGTATGTAGAAGTACGAGTATGCATCATACCAATTTTCTCATTGTGCTTTTTTGGGGGAATTAAAACATAAACATATCATCAATAATATTAGCAGAAGGAGAGGAAACAATAATCAGGAGTGAAAGAAAAGGTGGAGGCGGAGGAGAAGGAGCATAAAAAGAAGCATAGTGCTGGCCCAGGAACTCTGGGTATTCAGGGGCCAAATCAGAGGTTTGGCTGTATCCTTTACGCAGGTAATATGTGACATCAGTTGTGTAAAGCCAAGAGCTTGCAGAATTTCCCTCTAGAGATTTTGTAGCGGTGCAAATACCGGTCAACATCAACGGGTGTACACGTGAAGTAATATTAGCATCAGGATACCTGCCGGGGGATGATACTTGGGCCCCACCCGAGCTTGTCTACTCGTACATACTGGTAGAGTACAGTGAAAGGAAGAAGCAACCTCTAATACTTTGATGTCATGCCAATGCGCATAACGAGGCATGGGGGAGCACAGATACCAATAAGCGTGGTGAGTACCTTCTTTAATTTATTATTAATAATAAATTATATATTTTAAATGTAACTAGCGTACGGAAAGAAGTCCTGGATCTAACCTTAGGAAACACTTGGGGCCTTTGTCTTGTTAGGAATTGAGTAGTATCCAACGAACCATCAATGTCTGACCACAGAATATTGCGATTTCACATAGAGGGAGACCAATTAATACAAAGAATTGTAAGGAATCTGAGAAAAACAAATTAAGGAAAATACTTAAACAATCTGAATGCAAACCTAAGACAACTAATATTAGGCGACTGTATCAGAAAAGAAATACAACTAGAAACTATTATAGAAAGTTTCAATAAATTAATTAATGATTCATATGCGGATAGTTGTCCACTAAGTAAGGTGAGCTCTACCATGCAGGTACCTTGGTGGAACAATGATCTAATGAAGCTAAGAATGGAAGTTCGAAGGTTATCAAATAGATCAAAAATTATTTGGGATTGGACCGAATACAGAAGGACTTTAACACTCTGCAACAAAGAGATTAGGGAAGCAAACCGCAAAACTTTCAGAAACTTCTGCGAAAGCATTGAGCAAACTACTGAGATGTCAAAACTCTATAAAGTGTTAGTCAAAGGCAGAATAAGCAGGAAGAATAAGCGGGAATTAATGGATCTTGGCAAGTGAAATTTGCACAGGACCTAGGAGTAGATGGGCAATTAACACCTTTAAACCATTGAAATCACCTGGAGTAGACAGACTTTTTCCTGCCTTACTTCAGAAGGGTATAGAGCAGGTGTTAGGACCAGTGACGTGAATAGCTAGAAGCAGTATAGCGTTAGGTTACATACCTAGGATATGGAGAAGGGCAAAGGTGGTATTTTTTCCGAAGGTAGGTAGGAAGGACCAGCTTCATCCTAAATCCTTCATGCCAATCTGTTGTATATAAGTTGTAGATAGCTGTTGTAGTTGTAGATTTAGTAAGACCGTACCACAGTTTTAGCAAGAAATCCGTTGCACTCTTGTCAGCATGCCTATAGAGCAGGGCATTCCACTGAAACTACTCTTTATCAACTGTCGAACTCACTGCAGGATAGCTTGCAAAAAAAGGAAACGTCGCTATGCGCCTTCCTATACATGGAAAGTGCTTTTGACAATACTTCACATGACGCTATCAGAAGAGCTCTTACAAGAAGAGGGGTTGACAATACTCTAGCTTCTTAGATGAGTAATATGCTTCATACCAGAAAGGTTGAAATATCAACTAGTACAGGAAGCATAATGGCGAACACCAAAAGGGGTTGCCCACATGGGGGAGTTAGTAGTAGACGAGCTATAAATTTAACTTTCATGAGCTGTCAAAACTTTCATGACGCGTATAACTATTGTGGGTAAAAGTTGGGGCTGTTGGAGCGATTGTCAGGTCAATGATAACCTACGGGGCATTAATCTGGGAAAAGTGCACGAAGCAGCATACGGTAATTAACACTCTTAGTAAGATACAAAGACTTGCATGTGTATGTATGCGATCATGTCCAACGGCACCAATGGAGATACTCTTGGATCTTACTCCCCTTCATATGTATATCCAGTTCAAAGCGAGGAGGACGATTTTGAGGGTAGCTGGAAACAACATCAGCACAGGTTGTTATCTCAACCGAAAGAAGATAGAACTTCTCGCTCAGCAACTTCCTGAAATCTAGATGACAAGGGGCTTGATACTCTTAACGTTCAGCTTCAAGAAACATTTTAAAACCGAGCTTAGTAATAAAAAAGATTGGGAAGGTATATTAGAAACATACAAGGTAAACCAGTACATGATAACAAGGTACACTGACGGCTCCCTCGCCGACGATGGAGCCGGGGCGGGTGTAATCGGACCAGGGAAAAGATACTCTGAACCAATAGGTAAGAACACCTCTATCTTTCAATCGGAAGTGTACGCGATAGATAGATGTGCGCAGTTTAATCTCGAATGGAATTACCGGAATCGCAGAATAACAATACTGAGTCACAGCCAGGCAGCTATCAAAGCACTCAAATCTCACCAAGTTACATCAAAACTGGTGATGGAGTGCATTGAAAAGCTGAACATCCTGGGCCAACTCAATCAGGTGTGGATTCTATGGGTTCCGGGGCATGTAGGGGTCAAGGGAAACGAAATGGCAGATAAATTTGCCAGGAACGGAGCATCAACTCCAATTGTAGTGCCCGAAACATTCTGTGGATTGGGATCGGGTAGCATCTCTCGTATCAAGAGGATAGACAAAGAACCTAATGCTTGGAAAACTTACCGGGGTTATCACACTCCAAACTAGCGCTAGAGACATACAACCTAAACCGCTACGAGGACTATATGGATCTAACGAAGAACATTACGGGATTATTAACAGGGCATTGTAGGTGGAACTATCACCTAACAAAACTGGGAATTTTCTCTGATGCTTTTTGCAAGTTCTGCAGGGAAGAGGACGGGACCGCACAACATGTGATAGGAACTTGTTCCGCACTGATGCACAAGAGAAGGAAACACCTGGGAGATTTCATCATATCCGAAGACGAACTTAAACTCTGTAAAGTAGGACTAATACTAAAATTCATCGAGGGAACTGTGCTAAGAGACATACACTAGGTCCGCGGAGGGGGCACAACAGATCTTATAGGTTGCAGTGCAACATCCCCCTACTATAATAATAATAATAGTGGTAAAAAAGTTTACTCGCATATCCATCTTTTTCTTTTACTTCCACTACTTTAGGTTACTTATGGCAAATTTCGTCAAAATAGCTCAATATTTGTTCAATTTATCATGCGAACCAGCCAGGTGTCATACAGAGGGACGGATGGACATCGTTAAATCGAAAATGAAAGTGACGCAGATCACGAATATATATATTTTTCTGTATCTTTGGATATTCCTTCAAGTGGTTACAAAAAACTGACCGAAATGAATATACCTTGCACATACTTATGCAGGGTATAAACAGTGTTTCAAGTTGACTATCTGCAATTTTCATTATTCTTAAATGGTAATTTTGTGTATCGAAGCTTTATAGTAACGAGACTTGGATACTGTAAATAAGTATATTTATCTTTAGAAAAAGTTTAAAAGCTTCAGTTGATTCACACTATTGCACAACTAATTCTACACTGACAAGTGCATTTTATTATTCATATACAATACATAAATAGAACAAATTACTATTTGGTTTAATTTTGAATTGATTTTTCGCAAATTCATCATCGTTCATCGCCGCAAGTACTTCTTTAGAGCACTTACTATTTGACTTTAAATAATGTAAATATTATGATGATGATCATAGTCAATTCAATCACTAGCATCACTAACATCACCTGCAATATATTCTTTAAAGTTATCACATTTATAAGCAATTAATCTTATGCAGCAAACGGACTGACGGTGCAACTACAGTGAGAATAGAGTAAATAGTGAATTTTGCAAAACTATTTAGCATATTCAAATTTGAAATTGTGGGTGCATTGGACACGTTTGCCTCTAGCAAAATCAACGATTACATTGAATTCAATTTAAAATTCAATCTCTTAGTTATCTTCTTACTTATAGCCACAACTTATGCGGAGGCGAGTAAGTTCCAACGATTTTGTTAGTGAGAATGATTTTCAGTTTTAAAATTTATAACACTTTGCTGTAGTATTCCAATTTTGTCTGTTTCCTTGTTTGATGTACGGCATTAATGATGAATGAATTAATGTTGGAAAACGTTTGCAATAATGACGACATTTTCTTTAAACGGCAAAAAAATAATTATCGACACTATTGTAAACAAGGGGTCAAGGAAAAAATGTACTGATAATTCGAAGTAAACTAACTTAAGAAACTATAGCACTATAGTAAATTTTGACTCCATAGAGGATGTCTTAGCAATCGTGTTTGCCTTTGAATTACATCTTTAGATGAATGTATACTCCAAAAATGTTAAAAATATACCATATTAAAGTTTTCGCTGAGTGGCTTCTTTTAATTTTAATTAAATATAATTTACACTGATAAAAATTGGAAACAATTTATTTTCAGCGTATAATTTGTTTAACTAATTACCTCACACTTAACAATCTATTAAATATGTTTTCTTTTTACAGCATATAAATTATATTCAAAAAATAAGAAAAACTTTAGAAAGCAATCCACTAAAACTATTTCAAAACAATTTTTTGCAGTGTATAATATATTAAAGTTAATTTCTTTAGAACCACTATGCCCAAAATATAACGTGCTTATGTGTTTACCTAAATATCCTACTAAGTAGAAGCAAAATATAATGCAATTAGATTTTCAAAAATTTGGCATACCAAAAAGTGGGTGCCGTAGCTCAGTGGTTAGTGTGTTGACCTTCTGATCTGTAGGTCGTGGTTCAATCCCCGCAATGCATAACAAATTTAATATCGAAAAGATTTTTCTTTTAAACGGGACCCAACTGTCGGCAAGCAATTGGCAATTCTTCCGACAGTAACAACTTGCCATGAAAAAGCTTCTAAAAGAACTCTGTGACAAAGCTCAGAAAAAGTGATGTCACAAGGGTTCTGCCGTTTGGAACCGGCTAAAATAAGTAAGTCCCTTCTAATACAGTCTAAAATTTAACAAACACAACAGTAATGGAAGAGAAGCTCGGCTAATGAGAGGCCAATGAATTTATTTATTTAAAAAGTGCAATTTTTTTCTCATTGCCCGTTCCTATCGATTTTATTGCAAATATTTTTGCATTAATATCAAAAATCGTATTGCATACATTTTTTGTTCCACATTATTGAATTTTTTTTTGGAATAATATTGAAACATCCTCTCAGCATTAATTCTATTCGTCATTAATTTATATAGCAGTTTGTTGATATTTAGTATGCAACTATCCGTTTAACGCCTTTGAATTTGTTAATTAAATCAAAGTCTATTGCATTAATATTATTCAGGTGGCTATCGTTCTCGTCATCGTCATCTATATACATCCTATCCTTGTTCATTTAGGTTCAATTGAGTGGAATCCACTACTTCAGATAAAATTACCCTTTAGTTCTTATTTGATCATGTTATTACATTTTTCTTTTGCGAATTTATTGTATCCATTAAATAAAATCATTCGAAATGGCGAAATGCAATAGTTTAGTTTCAGAATGACATAGATGCCTGTGGTAAAATGGAGAGTATAACTGCCAATGGAGAATTGCAACAGAAGGTAATCTTTTTCAAATTTCATATATAATTTTCATTACATTATTCAACGAGTGTTTATTTTGAACAAAGGAGGATATTTTCAACTAGTACCTATAAATCTCAGCATCTCCGTTAAGTAATTAAACTTAATATGGGTGACTGGATGTAGAGAAGAAGCTTAATCGTATACCATACGCTATTGTGAACCATTTTGAGCATATGCTCTCAAATATTATTTGCTGTACAAGTATGTTGTAGTACGTATAGTGTATATACAAACACTCTAATACTGACACACGTGCATAATTGACCAAAATGTTGACCAATGGCCGTCAGGATATTATACAACCAAATGAGACCAGCAACGTTTCAACTCATTGATTCGTAATTATTACTAAAAGCTTGAAATAATCGAGCTAATCGTCGTACATACAAACACAACTCGTATGTATGGTATTAAATATAAAACACTAGGAGACAGAGGAGAGCGCTGACTATGAAATGTATTTATGTACATATATATGTCCTAAGCTCTTCCAATAGCCTTCTACACGACAAATGAATGCATTTAATTTCACTTTTGTTCTGAGTTTGTGCGTGCGAGCCTATGTGTGTGAGCGTGTGTGTACGTGTTTAGTTTATGAGTGATATTGAACAAAACACAATACAAACTATAAGGCATTGCTGCTCGTTACCGACCGACCGACCGACCATTAAGCGATTAGCGTATGCTGTTATTGAATGCTTTCCATAGCAGCGATTTTACTGCTTTTGGCTTTTGTCCACATGAAAGGTGTCGCATGTTGGTGTGGTTCTTGTTGTTGCTGTTGTTGGTAATTCTATTGTTATTACTGCTACTGACGCTTTTATATAAATCCATAGTACATATGCACTAGCATGCATACGTACTTTATATCTAAATAGTATATTTGCATCAGCAATTATGTATGTACGTCATATTCCTCGTTGTTGGCGTCACAACCACTGTTTATGTTAAATTTGATTGCTCTTTAAGGCATTAATGCCGTTAGCGTGTATTTGTGTTTGTGTTCCCGAATGTGTGCATGTGGCACAAAATATTTCCATTCATGTGTTTTTGTTTTTTTATATTTGTATTTGTATGCGGTGATTGATCACAATTTGGAAGTAATTATCGACTTTTCTTCGTTCGATAGTAAACGTAATTACATTGTTAATAATTCAAAAGGGAAATTAGCGAAAAATTACTTTATGTTTAACAAAGTAAAAAAAGAAATTCATAATTTAAATTGATGGATAATGGGCAATTAAATGTGCTGTAGCTTGAATTCTATGCTTTAAATTGTCTGATAAGTGGCGTTTTCTATCCACTTCTCTTGCAGAACTGTCTTTATTCATAAGTTTGGCTTAAGGGGTTATATACCTTTTTCTGGCTCAAAATATCGAAAAAAATTTTATGATTTTTTTTTTATGTACATACGTTTAACAATTTTTTTGCAAAATTTCATAGAGATCGGGACAATAGAACCTATGATACAGCTGTTCATAGCGCGCGGTGTCCATAACTACCTAATGTCCACCTAAAACTTTAAACGCGATTATCTCGGAATCGCATTTTTGAGAAAAGGTCATCGCGGTGAGCACGATATCTCGGTAACCACTACATCGATCAATTTGAAATTTTGGCGGATTGTTTGTATATACAATAGCTAGTTCGTGAACGAAGGAATTTTATTTTCGAAAAATTTTTCTATTTTTTTTGGGCAAAAAACTAAATTATTTAACATCGAAAAATCGACTTTTTTGAAAAAAATATCACTGTAACTGTAAAAAATTTTTTTTTCGTAAAATCCTTCGTTCACGAACTAGGTAACACTATATACTAACGTATTTTTGTTTTTTTTTCAGTTGAGCCGTTTCCTTGTTTTCATGCTCACCGTTAGCCACTACTGAAAAAAGGTGTTCTGCGGCAAGGACTATAACTTCCACAATTATTAAAATTTTCACTAGAAATTTTATATGAATTTACTTAAGGACACTTACGTTAATAAAATTTGTATTGTATTTGAATAAACCATTGTTTTATTGTTTACAAGCTTAAAAAAAATAAATAAAAACCCTGTATTTCTCTGGAGAAAAAGGTATATAACCCCTTAATAGCTTCATATTTTTATGGATAAATTGTGAAGTTTGTGAATGGAAAAAGTGGGTGCTGTGGCTCAGTGGTTAGTGTGTTGGCCTTCTGATTTATAGGTTGTAGATTCAATCCCCGGCTGAAGCATAACAAATTTCATATCGAAAAGATTTTCCTTGCGAATGGTACCCACCTGTCGGCAAACAATTGATAATTCTTCCGGCAGCAGCAATTTGAAATTGGAAAAGCTTCAAAAATAACTCTACGACAAAGCTCAGAAAAAGCGATGTCGCAAGAATTCTGCCATTCGGAACCGGCTAAAATAAATAGGTCCCTTCTAATACTGTCCAAAATTTAACACGCACAACAGTCATGGAAGAGAAGCTCGGAAAACGAGTGCTTTGGGCTTTTAAGTGCCACATTCTAATTTTTTTTAATTTTTGAGAAAAGTGTACAAAAAACACAGAAGCGTAATATTGTCCGGGAAGTAGGTGCAGTTTTCATGTGATTTCATCCATTTTTAAATATGTATGTCTGTCCCCTGGCAAAACGATCTCTACGAATTGGGTTTCAGTTCGAAAGCTTAAATATATTAAGTGCAAAAAATGCGGCATGGTGGTAATTTTTGTATATTAAGCAGGTGTGGATTTTATTTTGGAACTTCTTTCTCTATTTGTAAAAATAACAGTACATACCAATTTTAAGGAAGATTGCTTAATAATTATGAAAGTCATCAGGCGAACAAACAGACTGATTTTACTAAATCGGCTCTAATGGCTTCTGATCTATATTAACTATACTTTTAGACTGAAGTGTTATAACATGACAAAGACCACATATACTTGATTTGTGCAGTAACTGTCAAACCTAAGCAATGAAACAGAGATGGCTTGAGGCCAATAATGAAAATTTGACAGAATAAAGTGGCCAGTAAATAAAAAGCGTTGCTTTGCGCTTATGTAAGCAAATTCAAAACTACCAAAAAAGTATTTCTTTTGATATACGATACATATGTGCATTTGTATTGTGTCTACACCTCATAAGATATGTCATTGTGTATTTTTCTTTTTATTTTAAAATTACTATTTTGTGATATTGCGAAAATATACGCTGAGTTTAGAAAACAACTGAAATAAAATGATTTTGAAAATAGTCAAACATGTTATTTTTTTACAGGCCCCCCGAAAGTATGCTAATTATAAGTGATTACTTAACTGAATTTGTTAAGAATGCCATGAGTATTGAAATAAAAGTATATGTTAATTAGAAATATCTTTTTATGTGAAAATTACTTTTCTGAATTTGTCCATGAGCACAGAAATAAATTTATTTTGAATATCTTCAAAAATCAGCATCAAATATTAAATCATATAGTATTTGCATATAATAAATACAAAATGTTTATATCCTGCTAATTTCCTTTACAATAAAAAAAAATGTACAAAATATGTAAATAAAGTTATATATATTACTGCTACACGGACTTTTTGATTAACACTGAATATTGATGAGATAAATTGAAGAATCAAATGGCAAGGGAGATGGGATTAAGGCGATGCGGATTGATAAAAAGTTAATAAATTGAATTACATTAATTCATGACGTAAATTCTGTGTATTTTCTACGTATTTCTGTATATATGTATTTTTATTAAATTTATCACAAAGTAAGAGGCATCCACAAATGATAAAGGAAAACTTATGTTTTATTGACAACAGTCGCAATACTAACGACAAACATGCAAACTGGAATGACAGACTGTGCTCGGCATACAATATAAGCTCTAGTCAAAATATGCTCATAAATAAATTGGCATCTTTGCTAAAACAATTTGCATTTGCATATTTGTGTGTGTGTGCTTTTGTCCGGAGTTTGTCTTTTATAAATTCTATTTCATATTCATTTCAATGTTGCCATGCTAAGCAAATGTCCCTCAATTTCCATTGAAATATGTGTAGTGCAGAAATATGTACGAATATGTATGAATGTATGTGTATATGTAGAATTATCTATATGGCTGTGTCTGCAAGATTTCAGCGTGCGGCTTTTAGGCAATAACAACAACAACAATAGCAAGCGACATTGGAAACATGTGGCATTAAATTCGAACGTCGTATGGTCTTTTTGCTGACTGTTCCTTGCAAAATCATGTCGTTTTCTTGGATAGGCATATATGTGCAACACATTAGGGTTATCGAATTTGAAACCCGTTATACGATCCTTAACTGATTGCATCGAGAAATTCTTTATTTTCCATATAAGCCATATGCACAATAAAATTGATTGATATAAATTGCTGTAAAAAAATATATGAAATTGAATCGCTAGTAATCATGCAGCATTGGACAACCTCGGAAGAAGTTAAAAAGTTACATATTTTTTTTTATTTTTGGTTATTGTCTATATATATATACGATTAGCAACTTTTCTGTACTAGCCATATTAGATCGAACAGCTTTATTTTCGGATTTGATACATCCTAATACATGTGTAGTTCAGATAAAATGTTGACAATACTGGAAAACACCAGAAAATATTATATTGTACTTAAACCTTCATATAATAAATACAGACAATTTTCTCCAGTGATGTCATTACCAATTGACAAAGCAGCGTTAGATGAAAATTAGAGAAACTGGATAGATTACTCATGCTATATAAAGCGTGATCCATTTCGAGGTTACCTACTTTAAAAAAAAAAAAACAGAAAATTCTTTGGCATTTATTTTTTGAAGATTATGTCTTTCAAATGTTGGCCGCGGCTACGTCTGAGATGGTCCATCCGTTGAGTCCAATTTTCGATGACTCGTTCGAGCATTTCGACTGGTAACTGGCGAATGACACACGTGATGTTTTGCTCCAAGGCCTGAATCGAAGCGGGTTTGTCCGCATAAACTTTAAACTTTACATATCCCCACAGGAAAAAGTCTAACGGTGTGATATCACACGATCTTGGTGGCCAATCGACCGGCCCAAAACGTGAAATTATCTGCTCACCGAAGTGTTCTCTCAATAAATCCATTGATTGATGCGATGTGTGGGAAGTGGTGCCATCTTGTTGAAACCAAATGTCGCCGAGATCACGAGCTTCAATTTCAGGCATCAAATAGTCGGATATCATGGCACGAAAACGGTCGCCATTGACGGTTACGTTCTCACCGGCATCATTTTTGAAGAAATATGGACCAATGATTCCACCGGCCCCCAAACGACACCAAACCGTTGTTTTTTCTGGATGAAGTGGCAGCTGTTGAATCTCTTCTGGTTGCTCTTCGTCCCAAATGCGGCAATTTTGCTTTTTTACATACCCATTGAGCCAGAAATGGGCCTCATCGCTGAACAAAATTTGGCTTGAAAACGTCGGATCTTGTTGGAACTTTTGAAGAGCCCATAGAGCGAAGCGATGTCGCTTGGGAAGGTCGGGCGGCTTCAGTTCATGCACAAGCTGTATTTTGTACGCTTTCAATTTAAGATCTCGACGTAAAATGCGTCAAGTCGTTCCATACGTCAGTTCGAGTTGCTGCGAACGGCGCCGAATCGACTCTCCACGGTCTTCGAGTACACTCACAGCTACGGCCGCTATATTTTCTTCACTGCGTGCTGGACGTGGTCTATTCGGTCGAATATTATCCAATAATGAATGCTGGGTCTCAAGATGGGTGATGGTGTTGCGAATAGTACGCTCATTAGGCCGATTATGTTGACCATAAGTTGACCGAAGTGCACGGAACACATTCCTCACAGAACGTGAATTTTCGTAATAAAGTTGAACGATTTGTAAACATTGTTCAGGAGTAAGTCTTTCCATGATGAAATGCCAAACAATGCTAAACAAAAATAACATGACAGCATGGCACGACTCACACGTGAACTGTCAAAAAAAAGGCTATTGAAAAAAGTATGTCTACTTGGATCATCCAAAATAAAGACACAAAGTAAGTACTGCTTGCAGTGAGATGAATTAAATGATAAAAAAAAACAACGTAAACAAATGTCAAGGACGATACAGATGATACGTTTGACAGTGTTGTTGTTTATTTTATTATTATGTTATTATAATACAGCATATTATATTATTGTTCCGAGTAGCTGCAGTTAATTTTAATATAAATTTTATACCGATAACATAATATATATATATATATATATACATATATATATATATATACATATATATATATATATATATATATATATATATACATATATATATATATATATATATATATATATATACATATATACACATATATATATATATATATATATATATATATATATATATATATACGATATTTTGATTTAATTTTTGTCGTAAAAATAAAAATTGAAATATAAAAATAATTATTTGCTACTTTATCAAGTGATCTAAAAAAATAGGAATTTGATTTTTGGTTGGTGGTTGATTTTTTCATTTGAATTTGAAAACATTATCATTATTTGCAGTTCCTGTCGAGTTTTAAACATTGATTAGAACACCAAGAATCTCCTCTAGGGGTTGAAATATATGGTCTACTCTTATTCAGTTTATCTCCCTGACATTTTTTTGGAACAAACTTACCTTTCACATTTACTCTTTAGAGAGGTTAATCTACAAAATTAATATTAAGGTACTTGAAAATGGACAAATAACTGGTTACCGTTCTTATACTATAAATAGTAAACTCTGAATCTCATACAGTTCATGTGCCTATATAATTCTACATTCTATGTTTATGTACAGTCGAAATACACAGTTATGCATCCAAACTGTAATAAATCCATTCAATAACTTTATTGTAATTAAAAAAAAAAATTGAGAGAGAGAGAGAAACATTTGTGAAGACTTAGTGAGTGCACTTGTAGATCAGCAGACAAACAAATAGGCGAACAGACAAGCAGGCAGATAGGGAAATATAAGCAGCAGTTAGTACATAGTGTTGTTGTAGCTTGTTCTTTCTCTATCTCATTCTCTTTCTCTTCTTCCTTATACCACATAACATTTTGAATGAATATCCTTCCGCTACGCCGCAATAACGTGGTCGAATTAAAAACGTCGCGCCACCATCATCATTGACTTAGGGTAAATGCACTTTGACAGTTCCTAACTTGTGCACAATGAATATGTTGTTTTAATAGTACTGGGATTTTTGTATAACTATATTGTACATATATGTATATGTAACTGCAAGTTTAAGTATAGTTGTGTATAAGCACACATTAGCGAGGGTGCTAAAGAAGAAATCTGACATTTTAATTTGATACATAAATATGCGAATGTGAACGAGGACCATGGAGAATTGTAGCATACATAGATACATACACATACACTTGCAATTCTTTTGAAAGATTATTGAATTGACGAGGCGTTCCATGTTGATGGGTAATAGTGGGTTGTGAAAGTGCTGCGTGTAGAATGGCGGATTCATTAAGACTCTATGTTTCTATGTTTGAATATGATGTGGCGGCATAATGATGAGCATGATGATAATGATGTACTTACCGCCACATGGCAGTGGATTATGTGGTGAGGTACATCTATTTTTCCGGTATACATACAAATAGCACTCGTGATTCTTCAAATGAAGAGGCGTCGATTGCACATGAATAGGCCATTCTATTCAATGAATGTACGTCCTGTTTACAACAACAAGTAACACGTGATTAGGATAGTAGAATGAGCATACATAAAGCAAGCAAGTGCAATGAACTTGAGCATTCATACGGCCACCCGTATGTGGGCATACTTTCAAAGGCTAAATGTGTTGAACGTATTGACATTATTGCCATTTTGAAAATGCATTTTCATACGTTTTTTCCTTTATCATTTTGATGTGTCTTTCAGAGTGTATATGGAGATAATATGAATTTTGATTGTTTTTATTTTTGACAATCAATCAAAGTAATGCAATTAAATTTACGTGTATTTAACCAAGAGCTTGAAGATATAGTAATATCGAAGAAGATGATTAAAAAGATAGTTCGAACTTCTAACACGATAAGTAAGATTTATAAGTGTAAGATCAGTGAGAGATGGATACTATGATAATGTCTGGACATATGAATAACAATAAGTTCTTTATGTATGGGCTTTTACAGCGTTACGGCATTGGCAAAATTTGTAGAAATGTCTCAACTTTTAATCAATTTATGATGTAAAATAACCGGCTGACAGAAGGGCATCTAGGAACAACAAAACGTATATTTCTACAAAAAGCCTTTCCAACCGGTATCTATCTCTTGTTTGAACCCCTCAATAGCATTCACGTTTTGAACGGTCAAAATCATTATATTTTTGTCTTTAGATTATAATTTGATTGAACTTATTTTTTAACTTTTTTTAAATTATTTCCATTTTTTCCATTTCATTTCATTTATTTTATTATTTCTTTTTCTTAAAATAATGTCTTTCTTCAGATTTCAACGAATGACGAATTTGATAAATGACAAAAAGAATACAAAGAAGGAGATTAATAAAAAGAAAACGGAAAAACCTAGAAAATACCCCAACGACTAAGGGAAAGCAGTAAAAAGGAATAATTTCCACACTAATTGCTGCAAACATAAATATCCTCTAGCGATGCATAAATTATTTACAAAAGCAACAACAACAGCAACAATGGCAATAATAACAAAACCTTTAACTTATGTTTTAATAGTCAAATATAAAAACAAATGAAAGAAGCTGTTACACGCTGAAATTAATTGTCGCACAAACGGTGAATGAGGAGGATATCTACTCGCGTATGCACGTATGAGGGGAAAGTATGGACCAGTAGCGAAAGGATGATGAAAATATCAAAATCGACGACATCAACAGCCCGACGGACTGACTACTAATTCAATAATTTATGTAATTTTTTTTTTTTTGTGAAACGAAAACACGAAAGAACCGACAAAGCAACCAACCAAAGCGCAATATATTGAGAAGCCAAGCAACCCTCCTAAAATTGCTACTCTTCATCGTATTTGGGCGAGAAAGTAGTGGTGGTGGTGGTGGTGCAAAACGCATAAATACTTTGCGCTGCATGCTGCTGCATATGAAAAAAAAGCGAAAAGAATGAAAATCAACATATTTTTTAATTAAAAATTGTGGAATCCTTTTGTGCGTGTAAATTTCATTGGATGCATGAGCCAAACAGTAAAATACAAAAGCTTCAAAGCACGCTACCACTAGTAGAGACTGAAATATGAATGTAGGTATTGTATAAATAACAGGCGGGGTGTGATTGAGGCATCATAGTAAGAGTATATGGTAGTGCATTGGTCTACTTAGAGTATAATGTTGCAGTAGCAGCAGTAATAGTACGATGCGTTTCAAATTGAGCGGATTAAGTTAAATTACAATTTTGTAATACATACGAGTATGTACTGTGAACATTACTACTAACGCTGCACTGCTTTATCACTACTACTCTACTTAAATAGTTACTATTGTAGCTGTTGCATGCTTCTGTCGTGAAATGAGAATACATGTATTTATATGCTCTTTGGGGTAGTATATTGTAGTCATAACAATAGAAAGTATACCTTACTTAAGCATTTCTTATTTATATTAAACTGTCTCATGAAAAAAGTGAAAATAAAAATTGGTGAAAATAAAAATTGGGCTGAGTCGAATAAAAACGTCGTCCACCTCTCATACAAATTTTTGATTTCATATATTGTATATGTTTATAAACTTTGAGCACGGATATATAAAATTATCCAGCTGAAACTCTGCATATACTGGCCGTATATTTTGTGAATCATCATAAAATAAATCCTTTTTTTTAGGTGGTCTCATAGTATCATTTATGTGTTGGATGAGCTATGAGACATCCTAATGTCAATAGGGGTATGTGTAGTTTGGGTTGATAACTAGTGTGTAGCTTTTGACAGTGGCAATGAAAATAGCGTGTTGGTGATATTTAAGTTCTAATATATTGTATGTATAGTAGTCGTGGTAGTGAATGCACAGGATTAGAATTAGATAGTATGTAGGTACGTAACACATACGAGTAATTTATTTACTTATGTTTCATACGTGTATTTGCGTTTAAATTTATGATAATCCGTTGCATTCTATATAAATAGGTATATATAATGAATCAGAGATGGGCGTGTATGGTATTGAAAATATTTAACCACTAAGTACATGATGTAATCGCCCTCCAAACTGTTTTTGTTGGCAATCACTAAATAAAAGGAATAACTTGAAATAAAGTATATTAGTTATTATACCCACAGTACTTAAAAGTAATAATATCAAAAAAAAAAAAAAAAAAAATATGAGGCAGATTACTGTAATTTAACTTAAAAAGTAAAAGTTTAAAGCACGATTACATTTTACAGTACTTGCAAATTTCTGAGTGAAATTTTGGATAGTAAAACCTAATGTGTAATTTAATTTCAAAAGTACAGGGTGATTTTTTAGCAACTTTCTTTTTGGCAACACTATTTTTGGCAGCTCAGCTGTTTTCGTGTAACATGTTACTATCAAGCATGTTCAGTTTGGTCTATAATTTAACCATGAATCGACTTACAATCGAACAACGCTTGAAGACTATTGAATTTTATTATCAAAATTCATGCTCGGTTAAGAAAGTGCATCGTGCACTTCTTCCATTTTGTGGTCAGTTTGGGTGGTGGAATCTTGTGACTAAATTTCGCACCAAATTTACAATATTGGACATTAAAACACCAACACGCGTACGTAGAGTGCGGACAGAGGAAAATATCGCATCAGTATCGGGCAGTGTTGTTGATGACCGCGAATTATCGATTTGGCGCCGTTCGCAGCAATTGGGCCTCTGTTATTCCACTACGTGGACAATTTTGCAGGAGGATTTGGGTGTAAAATCATTTAAAATACAGTTGATGCAAGAATTGAAGCCAGACGACCTACCACAACGGCTAACTTTTGGTGAGTGGGCGCTGGATCGAATTTTTTATCGAAAAATTGTGTTTAGTGACGCAGTTCATTTCTGATTAAATGGATACGTGAACAATCAAAATTGCCGTATTTAGTGCGAAGAGCAGCCAGAAGCATTGCTAGATCTGCCAGTGCATCCCGAAAAATGCGCTGTTTGGTGTGGATTATCGGCTGGTGGCATCATTGGACCGTACTTTTTCAAAAACGACGAAGGCAGGAACGTTACTGTGAATGGCGAGCGCTACCGTGGGATGATTACAAACTTTTTTTTTTGCCCAATATGGAAGAGCTGGACTTAGCTGACATGTGGTTTCAACACAGCACGCGAAACAATGGCGTGCTGTGTTGAGAAGCGAGTTCGGTTTATTTTTAGTATATTTTTCGTTTGGGGCCGGTCAATTGTCCGCCTAGATCGTGAGATTTAACACCTTTAGACTATTTTTTGTGGGGCTAAATTAAGGTTTATGTCTATAGCGAGAAGCCAATATTGAAGCCAATATTGAAGAATTTATTCCTAAAATACCGGCCGATATGTTGGAGACAGTATGCCAAAATTGGACCTAGCGTATGAACCATTTGAGACGCAGCCGCGGTAAACATTTACATGAAGTCATTCTTAAACATTGAATTATATAGATCCTTCTATCGACTTAAATAAAGATTTCATACATTTCTCTAAATTTTATGTGTTTTTTTTAATCAAATCCGAAGGCTGTTAAATATCACCCTGTAATTACTAATAAACAGGGGTGGCATAAAGCGAATATTGTATGCAATTTCATATCCACTGCCATTATACAATATCGTATTATGAAATAATAGAAGAAAGCATGAAAAGTAAGAAACAAACAAAAAATTCGTTATGGCCACGTGTGAATGAGTGTGGTGTTGAAGAAATGTGACAGAATTTATAGTGGTAGTATTATTGTTTGCAATAATTGAAGAGATGATGATGGACACGCTTTAACAATACTAACAGTGGACAACTGGATTAGTTGTTCAAACGTATGCATATGGTTATTGTCATTTTGCATTAAATTCATTATTGCAGCAGCCGTTGCAATATCCCCTTCCAGCAATATTCCAATCCCCATTTCTTCCCATCCCATCCATCCTTGATTTCTTCACCTTCTTATTGTTTTCGACAAGGAAAATAGTGTCAATGCATGCATATAGGCCATATTTTCTTTGTTGAAAATAATAAGAATATATTATATAGTAATGGGATATGCTCAATTTTCATGTGTAATGCAATACTTTAATATATTTTCTTCGGTAGCTATGATTTGGGTGGAGGAAGTGCGTACACATGAAGGTAGTGGTGGTGATAGTAGTGCTTTCAAATAGCAGCCCAATCTAGTATTACGTTGGTTGTTATTTCATTAATAGAAAACCACATATGTTGCATCCATGCATTGTTATATTTAATGTATATTTACAAGTGCAATACGCCCCACTTATAATAATGAATTAATGAAATATATTTATTACATGCATGCATACGGGCATTTCACGGGGTACGGACGTTCTGTTGACTGATCTGTAGAAGTAAATGAATATGGAAATGGTCGCGATAAAAGTATAAAGTCGTCTCATATTTGGCTCAGATATCTGCTGCGAGGTCTGGTCATGAAGACAAGAAAAATTAAATAGGGTGTTGAGAAAAGTTCAGAAGCGGAATACTTAAGAGTTAGAAGAAGCAGCTCTAAACATATCTGTGATGGGGCATGTAAAACCAAAAATTAATTTATTCAAAGTATATGCCCTCACTAGCTATACATTTTTCCCATCTCTCGGGCAATTTGCGTATACCGTGCCACAAGAATTCCTCATTTTTCGAGGCAAACCACTCGTTAAGCCATTTTCCGACGTCTTCATACGAATCGAAGTGCTGTTCGGCGAGCGCGTGACCCATCGACGAAAACAGGTGATAGTCAAAAGGGGCCAGGTCTGGTGAATTAGCGGGATGAGGTAGTACCTCTCAATTGAGTGTGTCCAAGTAGTTTTGGACCAGTTTTGACGTGTGCGATGGGGCGTTGTCGTGGAGAAAAATCAGCTTCTCATGTCTTTGTTCACAATCAGGCCTTTTTTCACCCAAAGCACGGCGCAATTTCATTAGTTGTTGGTGGTAGCGGTGAGCATTGACAGTTTCACCAGGTTTCAACAGCTTGTAGTAGATGACACCCTACTGATCCCATCAAACGCACAGCATCGTCTTGCGTCCAAAGCGATTTGGTCTTGGAGAAGAAGTTGCTGGTTGGTCGGGATCGACCCACGATTTTTTTCGGTTAGGATTCTCAAAGTATATCCACTTTTCATCGCAAGTCACCACAAGATGCAGGAACGACTTTCTTTTTTGTCCAGCAAGCAAGATTTCGCATGTGTTTTGGCGTCGCTCCATCTGCCTATGGTTCAATTCATGGGTTACCCATTTTCCAAATTTTTGAACCTTCCCCATGGCTCGTAAACGTATGGAAATGGCTTGTTGAGTAACACCTAACTGTTCGGCAAGCATTTTTTGCAATTGGTTGTCGTAATCATCCAAAAGAACCTGCAAATCATGGTCCTCAACTTTTCTGGGTCTATTTTCACGCTTCTTGTCACTCAAGTCAAAATGGCCTTCTTTGAACCGATGATACCAGTCCCTGCAAGTGGTTTTTGATAGCGCACTGTCTCCACAAGCATTCGATGCGACTCAGCAGCAGATTTCTTCAAATTGAAGCAAAAAAGTAGAGCTTCCAACATTTGCTCTTTTTCTGGCACGAAACTAGACATGATTATACGAGGAAAAATGTATGTTGTTGAATGAAATCACTGATGATGTTTACTAATTGATGAAAACAGATGTCGAACTCATAAAAAAAAAATGTACAGTCGATAATAGCTCAATATGCTCACTAACGCCATCTACGAACAAACAGCGGATTTAAGCTTTTACACCTGGTACAGCTGCAATGACTAATTAATGTAGAGTTACCAAAGCATAGATCGACTGTTCAGAAGCACGATTCCACCGAAGTCGATGAATAAATAGATATCCAGAGTTAAGATTAAGATTATAAGGTCCTAGTCCGGATGTAATCCAAACTATAGTACTCAAGCTAGTGATAATCAAGTTGAAGGGCAGACAAACTGCAAATCGTTGATAACATAAACGCAATGTGATTTGCAGACAATAGGGATTTTTAGCAAATGAAGCATATGAGGTTGGTCAACCTAGGGATATAATTCGTAGGCTAAAACGAAGCAGAACAGAAAACGGATGCTATATTGAATCGGAATAGGCTATTAAATACAATTATTACTCCGAAAATATTCAAAAATACTCTTGCTTTGAAAAAAATATTGAATATGGATATTAAATTTAATGGAGGTTGCAGAGGTTGGTTAAGAAACTTTATGCAACGTGATTTTGACATGAATTTTCTACGGGATCCCCTAAGGGGTGAACATAGGGGTTAGTAAATTTGGGTAAATATTGGGCCACAAAAAGTTATATTTCTCATTTTTATTTTTCTTTGTTTTTGATGTTTTCTTTGGGAATATAAATTTCAAATGCATTGTCGTATTCGTAGCTACCTACGTATAAACATTTTGAACATTTTATTCGAATAATTTTATTCAGATTAATCAAAATGTTGATTAATCGAATAATTGATTAATCGAATTCTTTGATTAATCAAAATTTTTGAACAAACGATTAATCGCTCAGCCCTATTTTGTAGTGATGTTTTCCTAAGAAGTTTCGATGGGGAGTAAGTTTTCTTTAGAAATAATGTTGAGAACACTCCGTGAATGAACGAGGCTCTCAACTTGCGTTGCGGAGAATGTTACATTATTTTGAGCTACTATCACAACAAATTCATATTATATAAAAGAATTAGCACTTACCTTCAGAAATGTCCACCTTCTAATATTTTCACAAAATTATAAATATTCAGAATGTTATATACATTGAATGTAAAGATACTGTCGTACACCATCGACTGATTTATTTTAATTAAATTTATTTACATATATTGACTTAGGCCTACTGGCTCATCATGGTGCTCCGTGAGGGAGAGTGTCCGATAGAAATAAATATTAGAAACCCATGTTTTGAGGTGTTGTTAACAGTAGCCCAATACTTATTTTTGAATTTTTAAACATGACTTTTGCCCACTTAGCTTGTACAAAGCAAAAGACTGTGGAGCGGAGGGAGTGAAATTTGTGAAATTTTGCAGGAGAGCCGCTCTAAGGAAAGTTCAGAAAAAATTATAAGGAGAAATAATTTATGAGGGTCAGTTATACATAGTACCTCTATAGCTTTGATTCTGAGTATTTTGATGAATTTTTTAATTTTCATCATTTTTTGAGGTTAGTCACCCTAAATATTGTACATTTATAAATATTTTTCCCATGTGACGGCCTAGATATTTTTCTTCCTTCGTGTGGCTCTCTTATTGCAATTTATGTCGATGAATATTTCATTAGTCTACTAAACGAATGGTTAAGCATTTTAAATTTAATTTTGCTTGATTCTTCTTATTATAGCTTGTCTAGTGCATTAAATTTGACGACTTTCAGATACTTCTTATACAACGCAATTAATCATCATGTTCTCACCTAATAATGTTAAGAGTATTCGAACTTAATAAAATAAATGCCTCATCATAAATAAAATGGTGTATCTACTACCTAAATACATGGATAGTATGTTGTATTCACTATTAATACATATATCCAAAGACATATGGCCACACTTACATATATGTACATAAATGCCTCGGTTATGGAGTGCATACAATATTATTTTATTTTTTTTTGCTCTGTGACTATCATAGAAGCCATTTATGTAAATATGTATGTATACATATAATTTCAGCGAGTAATGTACTATAACAAGTGATCAATAAAGATGTGCCATACTACTGCTGCTGCTACTACTACCATTACTATCTTTTATGCAAAAATGAAACCCTTTTTCGCCATTTACCAAACCAAATTGATGAATTATAGGAAATTAATTTCACTTCCACCCACCCATAGACACACACATCCATAAAAACACCCAACCCCAAGTAGACATCTACAAAATGCTACAGCTGAGTCCTCGCTTTCAATGAATTGTAAATATGTACATATATTTAGTTAAGCGAGTGTACAGAGGGTGTTAGCACGCGGCAGTGTAAACGAGCAAACAAGCTTCGCTCAGAGTGATGAAGATGATGTTAACCTTATCAGGCCATTTTCATGAGATGCCAACATTACCATATCAAATTCAAATTCGCATAAATAATGTGCAATCGATTTTGGCATATTTTTTTTTTTTTTCATTTCCACCGGGTTTCTTTCTTTTCCTTTATTTTTTGATCGTAATTTATTTTACTGTTACAGTTGATACTGCCTCCCATTGCACTGTTGCGTTGCTGTCCTTTTTTCGGTCTGTGCATAAGTGTATGTAACTCGGTTTTGTCTCTTCATTTTTGTTGGCTTGGCTTGTCTTCTTTTTTATAGCTGTTTTTGGCAAGAATAATGGCAACATGCTCAAGTGTTGCCAAAGTCAAATCGATTATTATTTTATCAGCAAAACAGACTATAGTGAAATAGAGTGAACTGAAGTGGAGTGAATTAGAGTGAATGTTGAATATGAGAATAGAGCAGTTGGGAGCGTGCTTAAGCGAGAGTATATTGTATCTCTGTTCATAAGTGTATATGAGTCTGTGTGTTTGAGTAGGTTGAGGCAACATTATAATAAATTTTGAAGAAGTCGTCAAGGCAAATTTCGTCCCAAAGTTTGTAAGTATAATCGAACAGTGTGTTTGTGTGTGGCAAATGTCAAACCGCATAACACATGCTTCTAAGTACATATGAGTACATGTATGTATTGTATATTACACAAGCAAAAAGTAGAAAGACTGATACGATTTGGTGGATTGGTTGGTCGTTTTGCTAGTCATTATAGGTTCTCAGACGTCAACATTGTGGTCGACATTGCCATCTTCATCAATATTACTGTATTTGTTGAAATTGTTGTTGTTATACAATAAATTATTTAGTTTCATCAATACAAACAAAAAAAGAAATATTCACATTTGTCAATGTTGATATAATCGTAGTTTGAATTGAAATTGATATGAACCGACAATTGGTGATATTTGATACCGAAGTATACACATAAAATATTTATATAAATGTTTGCAAAAGGGAATGGTAAATACAAGTATTAGTGTGCAATTTTTATGCGTTTAAAATTGTTTAATTAATTTACACCGTACTTTAGAAAATATGAATTTATTAAGTGAACACAGTATAGGTAGTATAGTATAGGTTGTGGGTCTAGTCGAGTACAATATGAAATTACGTTTAAATGGTTTTCTGCAACCTAAGATTTTAAATTTTTATTCAAATCTTTTTACGGATCACTTGCTGAATTTAAAAATCAGCAATTCAGTTATTTTTTACTCTTCTGTCAAGGAGAGAAATGGACAAAAATGAAAATAGAGCCAATGTTACCATAAATAATGACGCTACTGGCAAAGAATTTGCGAATTTTTGAATTTCACATCAATTCCATCATCAAAGCTTAGCACTGATTTAAAATATATCATCTGAATAAGGTGCAAAATAAAAAAAACATTGTCACATCCATGATAGTGCCTAAGAGAGTATATTGTATACGAGATTTTGCATTTACTTAAATATTGCTTGGCTTAAGTTATAAATAAAAGATTTTCAAAAGTCTGTAGAATTTTATCACCTATATTTCGAAAAGCACTTCTTTATTTTGTCACATCTGAATCGCTCAATACTGGCGGATATCTTGAAATCTAATACTTGACTGTGATCAATTTTTATACCCTGTATAATGCAATATGCAAGGTATATTCATTTCGGTCAGATGTTTGTGTTCACTTGAAGGAATCTCCGGAGATATAGACATAGATATATAGCCGTGATCAGCGTCGCTTAAATTTTCGATTTAACGATGTCCGTCAGTCCGTCCGTCCGTCTGTCTGTCACCTGGCTGGTTCGCACGATAACTTGAGTAAATATAGAGCTATTTCTACGAAATTTGGCACAAGTAACCTTTGATCCAAGGGTACGGAGAGGATTGATATTGGGCATGTTCGGTCAATAGCCACGCCCACACCAAGCATTCAAAGCGACTAACCTCGGAATTTTCAAAATCTTTAACTTGCTATAATTCACATAATATACCACTTGGGACAACAATATTTGGCAAATGGAGTTACATTATACTACTATATAACCTTGCCAAAAGTGGATGAGCCACGCCTACTTCTTAGCGTAGCTCTCATACAAAGTGTCTGTACTTCTTTTAAATTGAAACAGCTGTAACTTCTACAATCTTCTGTCCAGAATAACCATAATTGACACTTAGATTAACATGATAGTCGGAAATAATATGGCAGAAAATCAGTGTGCTATGCCTACTCCTTCATGGGTCTCCCATACAAAGTCGATGGAATTAAACTAAAACTTTTAAGCTCCGTAACTTACAAACCATTTAGCATAGGACAACGAGAATTAAGCTATGGATTAGTATTGTAAGAGCAAATATACTCACAAGAAATGGGCGTGCCATGCCCACTGTTTATTGTAGCCCCCATACAAAATGACTGAAATTCTTTTAAATTGAAACAGCCGTAATTTCGGCAATCTTCTGTCTAGAATAACTATAATTGGCATTTAGATTAATATCGTAGTCGGAAATAATCTGACAAAAAAATCAGTGTACCACGCCCACTTTTTCTTGGGGCTCCCATACAAAGTTGAGGAAATTTAACAAAAATGTTAACCGCCATAACATACAAACTATTCAGCGTAGAATAACCGGATTGAAGGTGTGGATTAGTATTGTAAGAGCAAATATACCCACAAGAATTGGGCCAGCCAATAGCTGCAGCTTCTGCAATCTTCTGTCTAGAACAATCATAATTAATACTTAGGTTAATATGGTAGTTGTACATAATCTGGCAAAAAATCAATATGCGACGCCCACTTCTTAATGGGGGTACCATACAAAGTTGCGAAAATTTAAAAAATTTAAACCTCTATAACTTACGAACTATTCAACGTAGGACAAACAAATTTAAGGTGTGGATTAATATTGAAAAATTAATTGGATCTACAAGAAAGAGGTAAGCCACGCCAACTTTTTATATAGCTCCCATACTAAGTCTCGGAATTATCTGAAAACATCCTTTAAATTATCCCTTTTAGAACTCTCATAACATACAAAGTACTTCATCAAAGTCAACCATATTTCAGGTGTAAATTAGTAGTATATGCAAAAATTGTTTTTCAAAAAGTGGAAATAGAAGAAAAAGATGGATATTCGAGTAAACTTTTTATATATATATCTACATATGCAGGGTATAATTTGGTCTGCCCCAGCCGACTGTAAGGAGATTTTTTTAGTACTCATTTAGTACTATAAAACAATAAAAATTTGTATTACTCTCTTCCATTTGTCTTTCTTATATTTTCTTATTGATCGTGATATTTGACAGCTGTGTAATATAAATTTAAAACTTATCAACCGCACATCGCTTTAAAATTTTAAAATCTTACGCATTAAATTGTTAAATTGAAAAGAGTGTATTTGTGTAGATCAAGTCAAGTCTCATAGTTTTTTTACGCCTAAATTTGAGATTTCTATCTGGACAATATGTGATTTTAACAAGATGGTGCCACAGCTATACAGCACAGTCCATTTCAGTCCATGTCGCCTAAATTTGAGATTTTTACCTGGACAATATGTGATTTTAAGAAGATGGTGCTACAGCCACACAACACAGTCAATTTCAGTTGAATTTCAAGATAAGTTATGTAACGTTAAGATTTGGTGATTTCAACTGTCCTCTGTGATAATGCCTTTTAATACCGTGGATTTTTTTTGTGGAGCAAAAAAGATTTTGCTTCTGCGGACTAAACTCTTTAACTCACTCTTGAATATTCATGGCCATAAATTATCTCAAAAGGATCGCGTTTTAAGGACAGTCTCGTGGCGGTATTTAAATGATGTTATGCTTTAGCTAGCTTGATCCAAGTAAAATATTGATTAAACGATTTGATCGAAATCTGAATTGTAAATGTGTTTTTTTACTTTACTTTTAAAACAACAAAATTCACATAATTGCATGACACATTCTCCATGGAATATGTACCTATTGGTAATGGGCTCCAATAAAATTAAATTGATCAATATTTTGCCTATTTATAAAATTTATAATGTGCATTTAGAAAACTTTTATTTTTTTTTTATATATTTATTTTGACTTTTCAAATTATACCCAAGAGGTGGTACAAATATTAAAAAAAAAAATTCTATTCTGGTAATTAGCATATGTACATGGGTAGATATGAATATGTAAGCCTAATCAACGTAGTTTATGTGTAATATTTTAAGCTGCTTCCCACTGGGATATAAATAAAAATTTTAGAAATAATTTGTTGTGTATCACAGTAAATTTTAATATAGCTGCAAGGGTTAGAATCAAATTTGCTTCCCGTTTTCCATTTTTTTATTATTTATTAACCTAGGGCATTTTATGTAGGTATATTCGTTATGTGTTGTTCTTACATTCTGCTGGCACAGTGAGACACTTAATGTGTTGCCAGTTGCACTGGCGCTGTCATGTATACAGTACAAGTAAATTGCATATAATTAAATAAGCTCATATATGGTCAGATTTAAGTCATAGAAAAATACGAGAAATTATTTTTGTATATGTAAATATGATTATTGGAATTGCTAGTTATATTTAAGACATATTAGACAATCAATATTTTGGTGTTTCAGCCGGGGATTGGACCCACGACCTTCATATCAGAATGCCAACACACTAACCACTGAGCTACGGCATTATATAAACTATATTATGGGCATATAAAAGTATACACTATAATATACTTTTTGATTTTTCATGTTTAAATGCACATTGCTTTCACTATTTGACGCTTTTTAAACTCTATACTATTTTTTGTTGCCTTTTTAGGGATTTATGTACATAATTTCTCTTTTAAACTTCAAAATGTAGCGCTTAAACAGCCATCAAAAAGTTTACCCATAACATTTGTTATTACTCTTAGTTTTCATATTATGAAAAACCTACTTGTATACTCGTAATAGTACACAAACACATACATGTACTTTATATAAAGTTCAATGAACGTGAATAATTTATGCATTTCAATAACCTTCACCGTAAAAATAAACTTTTTAATAATTTTTTTTGCACCTGCTCATGCCGCCCACCATTTAACATACATACATACATACTTGTTTATATGAGTAGTGATTAATAAGTACCCGTTTGGGGAAGAACATTAAAATAAGATAAAATTTACATTTATTTTGCAACACATTCTCCTTTTATCCTAAATGATGTTCTAATTTTTTCGATCTTACGTATAATACGGTTCCCGGAGACCCTTAAAATAGAAGTTCACATAATAGCCTAGACAGACGGCAGAATTAATCCGGATTAACGGCGCACTTAATCCGAATAAAATACGAACCTGACAGACGGCGGTATTGTGGATTAAATAAACAACTGATTGCTGTTTTATTAGGTCTGCTCACTTACATTACTATCACTATCAATTTCTGTCATCTGTCACTTTGATTTTCTAAGTTAAACAATTGCAATTTTTAAATAAATACCTAATATTTTGCAATGATTGCTAATTAAAAACATATCAACCAATGAAGAAATTTTCTCTAAGAGAATGTCAAGAATTTTGTTGTGACAAATAATTCAATTCAAAAATGTAATTAACTAACCAGCGTTAACCATTGTTGTGACGTTATAGTGTATGTATATAGTGCACGGAATGAGTCAAATTTGTAAAATATTGCCATAATTTATTTATTTTTTTTTGTGATTTCAGACGTAATAGTATTTCTGTGAGTTGAAATTTCGACATCCATTGGTTGACAGATTGATTTCAAATAATTTCAGACAGTGATAAAGTCATAGGCTTCTGCAGACAGATACTTTTCGATCAGACTACCCTACATATGTGTGCATTGTTACTCAAAACTTAATTCAATGCAATAATAACATTTTGAGTGCGTTAATTTTGCGGCACAGTCAACCAATATCAACCACTGCCGAAAATAATGTGTACCCAGCTATTTAAGCAAGGACAAAGAAGGTTGGGGCACATTATAATAGCAGCAATAAAAATGAAAATAATAACAACAACAACAACAGCAATAGCTGCTGCAAAAATGTATGTCTCAATTGTTGCTTGTTCCTCTGTGTGTGTGGAGATATTGTAAAGCTAAGAATGCATGTACGCATATTTACTCGTGTACTTGCTTGGTTGCTTGTCATTGCCGACTTGTGTAGTGTTGCCTGGAATCAAAAAGTTGTAGTGAATAATTAACAGTTATTAATAATGACAAAAGCAGCTGCTGCCAGCTTCAATGTGGTATGCGCAGAAGAGACAGGAGCGGGTTGAATGGAAAGTCGCCATAAGAAAAATAAGAAAGTTAACAACTGAACAAAGTAGTTCAAGGAACAGTGAAGGACGTCGAAAATAGTAACTTCCCAACCACCCACTAATCGATGGACAGGACCAATGTATTGACGATGACGACGGCAGTAGTGAATTGCTATTTTGATGTTGATTTTGGTACAAACGTATTACTCAACCTCGTCCATGGGGATTTTAGCAGACAGGAATAGCCACAGCAGCGAAAAGGCAAATGTACCTTTTATTATATTTTAGGTTCTTGTTTTTTTTTTTGTATTTTAGAAAATTTGCGTTAAGTTGTCAAACAAGTTGTGCAGTGTGTATTAGTGTTGCTCGTTTTTGCCTCTTCTTTTACTATTATTCTCTACTATGTGCGTGTGTGTTTATGTGTGTTTGTGATTTGAAATTCGCCACCAATAACAATATTCATAAATCAAAATGGCGACTGTGGTAGTGTTGGCGGCAATAACAGAAGTGACAATGACACAATAAAGAAGCAAAGAGATGGAGATAGAAGGAGAGATAGAGATAGAGACAAAAAGGGTATATTCGTTTTGAATGCGACTCAGCGCTTGAAGCAGACGCTGAATTGCTGCACGTGCGTATTTATTTTGTTTGGATGTGTGTGTGTGTGTGGAATATTTAAAATTAAAAAATTTGCTGATTTCTTATTGAAATTAAATATATGCATAGTACCTTGTATAGTTTATGCAATTTGAATTTTGAAAAATGTTGGTTTGGTAATGATAGTGGTGATATACTCATAAATAAAGATTTGTGTATGCATTGGAATTGAAAGTGAATATACAACGAGAAGTTTGTTTTCGCAATTTTCCCATTATAATTTGTAATTGATATTGCCTGTTGGTTAGTATGTATATATTCTTCAAGTAGTTACATTACAATATTTTGCCATTTCATTGTCGTTTTTTAATAAATAAATTAATGAATATAAGGATAAGGATGAAAAATAAATTGTTCGCTAAATACTAATAAATATATTCAGAATTTTAATTTTTTTCATTAATTTTTGCATTCCATATTTTAAAAACTCCAAGAAAATGTCAGGTGATTCACTTAGGTTTACATTGCTCCAATACGACATTATTATATATCATATACAATACATTACCATTATGAAATGAACTTTCTAAAACTTGCACATGACTTGCTTTTTTTTTACTTCTACAAATATATCACCAGTGTTGTTAATATAACAGACCAAATCCAAAAAATGCGATAGATAGGAAAATAAGGGATAAGATAAGAAAAGAGTAATTATTTACAATCGATTGAGCAGAGGGTACTTAACAATAACAATAGTAGGAACAAAATCCATAAAGAAAGAAAAAAGAGCAACTACTTATAAACGAAAAGTAATATGGGAGTATCAGCACAACATCAACGAGTTATTACAGGTACAATACATATAATGATTGGAAGAAGATCCTGTCAGACACCAAGATGGAAAAGAAGAAGGTATTGTAAAGAATGCATACCTATTTTATTAACAGTTGGTTGCACTTTCCTAAAAAAATGTATTCATAAAAAAAAAAAATTCTAAGTATTTTTGAATTGTTAGAAATTCGTAGAGTTTGAGATGAAGAGGGACATTAAATAAGAACAATAATTGACAGATATGAATCATAAATTTAATTCATCGCACCAAAATACTTCTGCCTGAGTACTCAATTTATTCAGAGAAATAATGAGAAAAGCAGCTAACTCAAACACTGATACATAAAAATATTTACGCTCGTTATATGTATAAGTCAAAATTATTATCATAATATTTCTAAACAAACAAAGCAAAATGTTAATTTAATAATTAATATATTTTAAACCTCCGACCAGAAAAATATACAAATTTCGTTGCCTCTTGTGTTCAAGTTAAGTAAGGGGCAGTGACATATGGAGATCATTAATAATAAAATTTTGGAAAACGAGCCATCTCCATTGGAGACGTTCAGAAAGATATGCATGTGTGCAAATGTATAGTTATGGTAAGGGTGTTTGGGCCTTGCACGGGCACGGGCAAATTAAAAAAAGTGTATTTTGGGGGGAAATACTTAGGGCAGAAGAATTAATTTGGTCATACATTTTACAGATTTACGTGCAATTGATGGGCAGCCATGAGGCAGCTGTTTTTAGGTTCATTTTGTAGGGAACACATCTGCCGGTTGGAGACTGGGGGTAAGTTTTTACGGTGGAAATATTGGAGAGGCAAGATGAATGAGTGCTATATATTTGATCTCGCTAGCGTCACCATGGGAACGATTTTCCTCAAATTTCTGATTCATTTTTTATTGCAAACACTATTCAACACATACGAAAAAAAACATTACTGTTCAGCAGTATTTCTCTATATAACCCAGGCGTTTGATATGGTCTGGCATGAAGTTTTTCTGCAAAAATTAACGAAAATGTTGCCTTCCAACATCCACATGTTAATGGAAAGCTACATTTCAGGTTGGCAATTTGTGGTAAAACATAAATGTTTCACCTCAATTAAATACCACATTCACGCTGGAGTATCACAAGGCAGCGTATTGGGCCCCTGCTCTATACGTTATACACTGCCGACCAACGCCAGTGGTACAGCCATATAATGCGCTCATCCTGACCCAATATTGCGATCATAACTTCTCTAAGAAGGGCTTGAGTGCTGGAGAATAAAAGTCAATGAGTCCAAATGTGTTCATATAACGTTCACACCATCCAGGAGTTCTTGTCCATCTGTGGTAATTAACTCCAAGCCGATCCCTCAGGTTTTAGACACAAAATATTTCGGAATGCATCTTGATCGTAGACTCATATGGACAAAGCATATAAGTACCAAAGCAAGCTAAATAAAGCTTAAAGTAAATGAATTTGTCTGGCTCTTAAACAGACAGTCCAAGCTGAAACTGGATTAGGTTAGGTTAGGTTAGGTTATGTGGCCGCCCTCTCTCGGAGAGGACAGGCTTAGGCCAGAAAGGCCAATTGTGATACCACCGAGCTTAAAGTAAACGAATTTGCCTGTATATTAAACAGACAGCCCAAGCTTAAACTGTACTATAAACTACTACCTTATAAAGCTGCCATTAAACCCATATGGACTTACGGTATCCAACTCTGCATCACCATCAAATGTGGAAAAACTCTAAGAACCAAGATGATTCAATAAAATATATACAATGTAACAAAAAATACGTTTTTGATATCGATGTGCATCATTTGATTCACGAATTTTTACAGAATCGCTTAAAATAGTAGATTTGAGTATAAAAATCGAAAACTTGAACACTAGAGTACATATATGAATATATTTGTATGGAGGTAGCTTCAAATAAATAATTATACTCCTCCTGCCTTTTGCTCATCTTTTATAAATGCTATCTTTAATTCTAATAGTTGCTTTGACAATTCTACTTCGCTTTGTAAATTTGTGCTCTAAATGAGGTTATCTATCACCTGGCTGTTTGCTTTTATTTCTGACAAAGTTTGGGAGCGAGAGTGGGACAATGTGAGAAAGAGAAATCAAATTACTGGGTTGGTGTTGGTTACTAGTTGGTGTGTTGGCTAGTCCACTCTGATTTGTGACTTTGACAACTTTGTAAAAGAGAATCTCCTTCTGCTCACTGAGTATGTACCTTTGTTTGGTCATTTTTTATGTAAAAGAATTTAATACATTCTTTTCTTGCTTCTATGTGTATAGAATAAATACACAAGCATCATTACTTTTGTAATTTGAGGCTCTCTTTTCAAGCGCTTGCTTTCTTTTTCGTGGCAAAACTGTAGGGAAGAGCTAAAGTTAAAGCGGCAACCAAATAATCAACAGATCCGACAGACTGAACACATCTTTATGCCCTAATGAATAATTACAATGTTCTATTCATTTAGTATGTTTGTAATTTTTTATACCATACCTTAGCTATCAGCGAATTCAGTAATAAGGCATTTTAGTCTCATAGCTTAATTTCAGTATCTATCTATCAGTATATATATATATATATATATATATATATATATATATATATATATATATATATATATATATATATATATATATATATATATATATATATATATATATATATATATATATATATATATATATATATATATATATATATATATATATATAATTTCACCCGCTACTGATGTAAATTTTAAGGTAAGAGTAAATCATTTTTAGTACTAATCTAAAATATAACCCAAAGATTTCATGAGGTACTCCTTGGAGAAGGCACAGAAGAGGTAAATGCCATAATCATATTTTATTTGGTGGCTTTTGAAAATGTCATTTTTGATTTTTTTTTTTAAACCTTACAATACACTTCTATCCAAAAACTTTCTTATGAATTCATTTAATACTATCAATGCCACCATAAGCATCAACTTAAAATGTAATCATTCATTGTCCAAAATGGAATGAAAGGATCTATTGTAAATTTCATCATATCAAAAGCCACCAAAAAGGAAAAACGAATGATGGAAATCTAAAGAAAATGCTGTAGTTGGAGGTGGAATGTATAAAGGAAGAACGTTTTGTGAAATATATTTGGTATGAAAAGAAGAAATGGTCACAAACCACAAAATGGTATAGCCTCATTAAGAGAACTTCATTAAAATGTAAACCCTTCTTTGCACCTCTGCTCATATGAGAAATTATTTTACTAATTACTCCGAGCATTTTTGTACCACACAAATGTACCTTTGCACTGTTTTTTTTTTTAAATTAAGATATATCTACATAGTCTCATTGAGTCTAGAGACTCCAAGGAATATTGAAGAGTTTGGAGCGACTTGAAAGGAAACTACTTGTATTATTTAACATCGTTTTGCCTTAGCGCGAAAGTCTTGCAAAGCTGTATTACTGGAAGAATACTAATTCATTGTGAACAGGTGGGTAAGTGGTTAACTTTTAGAAAATATAAAGTTGGCCAACAGTCTAATCACTGAGCTACGACACTATACATAGTTTAACTGGATGGCAAACGCTTTTGCCTTAGCTTCAAATGTGTTGTTTTTAGGTATGTAGTTTACTCAAGAAGGCGGCTAAGGCCTGGTCACGCCTTTCCAGTTTCCCCTACAAGGTAGAATATTAGTCAGCGACAACAAGGGATATTACAAAAATTGGGTATTTCATCTTAACATCACATCTTACCTCACAACATACACATTCGTAGACATATTTCATTTTTGCGGTGGCAACTTTCAATTTGAAGATGCTACTACGAGTATATGCAATGGTATGAGTAGCTGTGTACGTATTTTGCCATAGATTGCGGCAACAACACACATTGTATTTCTAATTGAAAGTAAAGTAAGTAAAAATTATAAACGGCGCTGCTACAGAATAATGTTTTTTTTTGTCCTTTCTACGGAACACGAACTTTATATTTCTCGCTACGACGATGATGATGCCACTGTTGCATTGAAACGTTTAATAAGCAGTATAAAAGTTTAAAGATAGTGTGAGTAGTGTAAAGCACGCGAGACATTTACATTTCATTCTTTCTTTTTGGCATGAATTTGAAAGAAAAGTAAAACCATAGGAGTAAATAAGAGAAATACTGTATGTATGCAGATATATATAGTATATACATATATATATGCGTGATGAATATGTTTCCGGAGTAAAATAATGTTGTGGAATTACTCAAAGGAATGAGAGTAGTGTTGCGAACTAAGTTCATTGAAATGAGAATGCATCACTTGATTTTCAATAGCGCATATCTTGGACATTGTGGCTATTTGTGATCTCTTGTAGGCAAATTTAAATTTCCATTTAAATTGCGTTTAATTAATTTATGATTTCCCATAGAGCACTTATTCCAATGTTAGGTGGAAACATATTTCATAAATGACAGATTTTTTTCTTTCAAATAAGGAAAATATGTAAATACGAAGAAGAATTTTTAAATACAAAGGTAAAAATCCAAAATAGGGCTTGGGAGAACCCTTTGGGCTGTTTTTATACCATGTCTACCATACATTTGTGAAACCCAAAAGGAGAAGTGACATGTTCAGAAATTAAATTTTATTGACTAAAGAGTTTGTCGTCTCCAGAAGAATTGATAATTACTATATAATTACAAATTAGATTTATTTTGGATATTTTAATTAAGGTGAGTAGGTAAAGAGAAGTGATACTCAGTGTATGAGATCTATTCGAATTATTTCAATAAATATGACCTTACAGTCGGCTGGGCCGACCAAATTATACCCTGTATATGTATATATATTAAGATATGTAGATATATATATATTAAGATATGTAGATATATATATATTAAAAATTTGCTCGAATTCCATATTTTTCTTTGTTTTTGTATCAGAGCCCCAATGAGAAGTGGGCGTGGCACGGGAATTTTTTGCCAGATTATTTCCGACTACCATATCAATCTAACTGTCAATTATGGTTATTCTAGACAGAAGATTGTAGGAGTTACAGCTGTTTCAATTTAAAAGAAGTACAGACACTTTGTATGGGAGCTACTATAAAGAGTAGGCGTGGCTCGCCAATTTCTGGCAAGATTATGTAGCAATATATTGTAACGCTATGTGCCAAATATGGTTGTCCCAGATGGTATATTAAGTGAGTTATAGCAAGTTAAATATTTTGAAAATTCCGAGGTTAGTCGCTTTGAATGCTACGTATGGGCGTGGCTATTGACCGATCAAGCTCAATATCAATCCCCTTCGTACTCTTGGATCATAGGTTACTGGAGCCAAATTTCGTCAAAATAGCTCAATATTTGCTGAATTTATCGTGAGGACCAGCCAGGTGACATACAGACGGACGGAAGGACATCTTTAAATCGAAAATTTAAGAGAAGGCTGATCACGAATATATAATTTTCTATATCTCCGGAGATTCCTTCAAGTGGTTACAAACATATGACCGAAATGAATATACCTCGCATATTACTTTATGCAGGGTATAATATGATTATGTGATTGAATGAATGCTACTGTACTATTTAAGGTGTATATTCTATAGATATTTGTTGTTGTTGTTGTGCTTTATTTGCAAGTCTTTATTTACCATCAAGCGCATAACCATCTTGCAAATTCACGAAATGCTTAGAACTCGGTTATAAGCCCTAAGGTTCAAAAAATATTTTGGATAATTTTTCTTGCTATGTATTTAACCAAAATAGCAATCCTCTTCTTCTTTTACAAGAATGTGTTTGACCTCTCTTTCCTCCATTGAACATTAAGTAAAACAGTTTGGTTATATATTTATAAAGCCGGTTCCGAACGGCAGAATTCTTGCGACATCACTTTTTCTGAGCTTTGTCGCAGAGTTCTTTTAGAAGCTTTGCCATGGCAAATTGTTACTGCCGGAAGAATTGCCAATTGCTTGCCGACAGATGGGTACCGCTCAAAAGAAAAATCTTTTCGATATGAAATGTGTTATGCCTCAGACGAGGATTGAACCCATGACCTACAGATCAGAAGGCCAACACACTCTCCACTGAGCCACGGCACCCACTAGGAAGCTTTACTTAAAAGAAAATAGATCAACGGATAAAACATCAAAGCCGTTAAAAAAAAGAAAACAGACTCAGATTTCCTTACCTTCTTGAAGTATAACAACCACAATTAAGTATATTTTGTCAATAGTACGTTGGTTGTATTGCCAATATCACGGGTCTTTTATCTCTATGTTTCAAGGTTCATCCAAAATAAAGATGTAAACAGACTAACAGAGTACGCGAGTCAGTGTCGTAAGCGTAATAGAAAAAGATAAATACAAACTTTTCAAAATTCAAATTAGCTTTTATCACACACCCACATACGCTTTGGTAAGCCCAAATATTGTCGATAACGCAACGGTGATGGGGTCTACTTAAAATAAGTATGTGTTTGTGTTAGTATTAGTAAGTAATACAAAAATATGAAAAGCTCTCAAAATGAATTTCATACTTTGTATGAAATTTAGTGTTTTAAATTTAGTGTTTAGTAGTATTGTATGGTATGCCTTTGGAAGGAAACGCATTGTTGAGAGTGCTCTTTAGAGAATGTGTTGTATGTAGAAACAAAAAGTAAAACGAAAATATCTTAGCAGCGGTTTTGGCGGTTTAACGTTGATAAAAATCTTTGATGTGGTTTGTCATTAGCAGAGAATAATCCTTTTTGAAAAGGAGTAAGATATCAGGCGAAAGAAATTAGTACATAATATCAACCACACGGTGACAAATAATATAAGAAAGTAAAATGTAATTTTGATAGGATATCAAGCAGTTAGACAGCCAGTCAATGACACTAGACAACACCTTTAAGACAGCTTTCAGATACTTTGATATTAAGTACACATACATGCATATATGCACACGTATATATTTTCCACAATATCATTTAAAACGGCTTACATATACATGTGAATTTCTAGACTGGTTTGTAGTATGTGTTTGTTATGGGCTTATGTATTCGTGTGTAATTTAACTAAAAGCCCAATCAATCATTTTCCATAGAAGACCACCTCCAAACTTGACTGTCTATATTATTCGTAATAGTCTATGTAGGTATATACCTGTCGTCCTGCAGCTGTCGTTTTCGTTGTCATGACAGCGCAGCAGCTTAATCAGTAGTATGAACCTGCTTAACTATCTGTCTGTTATATATGTTTGGTGAGTGATGAAACTTTGAGGGATTCTATACATGTGTGTATATTGTATATACTACATCTGTAGATGTATATGTGTGTGTGGCGAGTGTATTTAATCGTTATAGTGTGCTTATTTTAATAGCCACCTACTGAATATAACATACTTGTATAATCCTCCAATCTGTCTATTTGTTTGCTTAGCTACTTCGCACAGTTCTCCCAACTTCAGCTGTCAGTTAATGTTATCACATACTCATACACACACACGTATACGTTTATGCACGAAAGGAGTTTATAAGCTTCTTTTTGAGCAAGTTCAGTGCTCGCAGATGAAATGTGAATATAATAAAGTTTTAGTCTAATTCATAAATAAAATATAGTTATATAATATGAGATGTAGCCTGATTATTGTGGGGTTATATATGTATTTATTGCCATATATATTATTTATAATCATATACAGTAGATTTCATAAATTAACTAACTCTCAATAAAAGATTATAATTTAATTTGAACCTATCAGGGAGAGGGAGAGAGAGAGAGGGAGAGAGGGGCATTTCATTAATTTATACGTTGAATATACCAAGTTTAATGCTTAAAAATATTTCAATCAATCACATACCTTATACAGCTTTGTTTTTGTTCTATGCTTCTTCGACATAGAAATATTTTCATTAAAAAAATAAAGGTACTCATACATGGGTATATAAAGTACAAATAATCATTCAATGCAATTTGCAAGGGGAAAAAAATGGAGAAGAATTTATTACGTAATAAAATGTTTACTCCTTTTGTATATTTCGTCTATGCTATTTTGCATATGACTCTTAGTAAAAGTGAATTAAAATAAAAGAATAAAAAAGTTGGTGGAGAATAAAATGGGAGATAGCGTAATATACAAAACATCGTGAACTACTAATATATAGATGCATAAAATGAATAAAAAAGTTAATAAAATACAAAAACACTTTAAACGTGCATTCTTAAGCACACATACACTTAGATGCGAAATGGTCACTATTATAGCGTATTCAATAGAGGAAACGTATAGAGTAAGAAAAAGCATATAGGGTCCCATTAGAAATTGATGCTGGGTGTAATTTAATGGTGTTTGTTTATAGTAAATTATATAAGAGATACATAAAAAAAAATAATATATATATATATATTTTAGCCGGTTCCGAACGGCAGAACACTTGTGACATCACTTTTTCTGAGCTTTGTCACAGAGTTCTTTTTAGAAGCTTTTTCATGGCAAGTTGTTACTGTCGGAAGAATTGCCAATTGCTTGCCGACAGGTGGGTACCGTTCGAAAGAAAAATCTTTTCGATATTAAATTTGTTATGCATCAGCCGGGTATTGAACCACGACCTACAGATCAGAAGGCAAACACACAAAACTCAGAAAAAGTGATGTCACAAGTGTTCTGCCGTTCGGAACCGGCTAAAATAAGTAGGTCCATTCTAATACTGTCCAAAATTTAAGACGCACAACAGTAATGGAAGAGAAGCTCGGCCAATGAGCCCTTTGGGGCTTTAAGTGCCACATATTAATTTTTTTTTATTTTATATATATATATATATATATATATATATATATATATATATATATATATATATATATATATATATATATAAATATATATATATAAATATATATATATAAATATATATATATATATATATATATATATATATATATATATATATATATATATGTATATGTATATACATCTGTAATATATTTTCCACACAATTTCATAGAAAGAAATTTACATTAAAGTGGCTCAATTTGTATGGAGTAAAATTTTAACTAGAAATTCTTTATAATTTCAAAATTTCAAACATTTTTTCTGGACAAAGCAAAACGAAATAATAGATTTTAATTCAATAGGTTTTCTCTTTTACAGCCATAATAAAAGCTTTCACTTTGCATGGGGCCCCTAAAAGCGGCGAAGATAAGTACATTTGAAGAAAATTTTAACAAGTAAAAATAATGGGAGTCTTAGATTTCATATCTCTAGGGCCGACTCTTGAGTGGCTATGCTGCTATTAGTCAATTTTTAGGAGTATAAATTAATGGTGAAAATGAGAATCATAACTGGACCTGATAATTCCGTGGGAAATTTGAAATTTTGCCTTGCCGACAAGAGCTTTTTGGTTGATTATGCTACCAAATATAAGTTCTGTGTGAGGCAGTTTTTTTGTTTTCCTCACGGTGTGATTTAATGCTTCTCGCTGAGCCAGGCTGATTAAGAAATTGACCAATCTTAATGTTCATACTCGACATATACAAGGACAGCATAAAACTTTTTAAAATTGGACAAAATTATGGAGGAGGGGAATAGAAAGACAAGAGGAGGAAAGAGAGACAGAGACAGAGAAAAATATGAAATGTCTTATTTTTAAAGCAAATAAAAAATTAAATTCTCCGGAGCAGGATGGCAAACAAAATGTCTAAATACGACAACATGAATACATGAATAGCTGGATAAATGGATAATACTACGCCATTTTATTGTCTACTATCAGGCTAATATGTTCATTAAAAATATAAAAAAAGACAGAATGAAAAATCTGTACAAAAAATAGAAAATCACAAGAAAAATGCGAAATAAAGTGAGAAATGTTTTCTAAAGAAATTTTCGAGATGTCTTTTATGATTGTGGTGATCATTATGATGGTGATGATGATGATGATGATTATAATGATGGTAGTGATGATGATGGTGAAGATGATAATGATGACTTTATTGTTATCGTTGTTATGGTTCATCATAGCATAGACAGCAACATCTTGTGTTGAATTGTGGTGTAATTGAAATAATTGCAAAAAAAGGCAATTATAATTATGACTGTAAGTATGAGTCTGTACTTCAATATTTCACTTGTGGTCCTTTACAATTCTAAATACATATTTGTTAATTTAAGTATATGTGCTTGTTATTTCATTTTATGATTTCTTCTTGGATGTTATATTCTATGGCTATTTAATATGAACATTATAGAAATAGGAATGCATACACTTGCAAATATGGTATTTGCTTGCAGCTTTCCACATTTTGTAGTCTTAAAAAAGTGTCGATTTTATATTTGAGTTGTACATTAAGGTGTACCGATATTCAAAAAAACGTTTCTAGGTTCAAAAAAAAAGTTTTGCTCAAAAATTGATGTTTGGGGTTATCGCGATTTTCTGTATTGGATTCAAAGAATTATTTTATTGACAATTTTTATGATTTTATTTTTATTAATATTATTATTATTTAAGAGACAATAATGTCCAACAAGAATACGTTCTTATATAACACATCAAGAAACATGAAGAACAATTGTAGTAAAAAAAATCTTAACTAAAAGTAAAATTAAGGATATAAGTAAAAAAAAAGCCAAAAAAAAATTAGGAATGGTGAACAAAAGTTTAGGAAGTAGAAGTGAGAGAGCGGGAAAATATAATTGAGGAAAGTTTACGGGATTCAATGCAATCCCGGATGAGATTGTTCCTCAAACCGACAACATGAACAATTCCCTTGAGCCCTGATGGAAGAAGAAACGACTAGACTTTAAGTGAGTAAACCCTAGAGATAATGAGTTGAGTGGATCGGTAGAGTACAAAAATTTTTCATAACCCGTTAATTTGCAGGTGATAAGTCGATGAAGATAAATTATATTACGGTTTTCCAAAAATGTTAGTCACTCCAACTCCTAAAATAGCGGGAGATTTGTTAGAAATATGATCATGAAAACGCAGACCAAAATAATATCAAGTCACATTGTGGAATGTTAATGTAAGTTTACGTTGTGGAATCTAATTTACTATAAATAACACTGACTTAAGGAGCTAACTTGAAGTAGCAAGTTAACTCTAACTACAGTGGACTCCATTAACGTTGTCACAATACGTTATCCTCGAGTTAATCGAACAACCTAAGCTCTCAACATTATCGACAAGTTCATCATATCATTAAACTTAATGCTGACCCCGCTGAGGTTCATTGAGGATTGCGAAAATTATAGCTGAATATCGTCAGCGTAGGCATGTATTGTAGAATGCTTTTGAGGTATTATTTCAGTAAAATCTCCCGCAGTATAATAATTTTCGTAAAAAAGACCAATTGACCTTCTCAACAAGACATTAAAAATAAATCGGTTAATATTTACTATGTTTTGAAAATTTGAAGAAAATAAGGGTTTGGGTATATTTAGTATTCAGTGCATCCACAAATGAAATTCAATAGACATATTATTTTCGATCCGGTCCACAAAAGTATACAAGTTATCGCTGTTGGATCCAAGAAACGTCAAAATCGGTTGCCGCATTCGCAATTACTGTTTTCCAAGACCTCACATATTTAAATGACATAAAAATTAAAAATCGATTCATTTTATAAATTTTTTTTTTTTGCGGATTTTAAGAGAAACGCATACATGGTCAATATAAAAAAATCCCCAAGAGGGAAAGGGTGAATTAGGTGTTTTTTAATGCTTTGATATTTACAGCAAAAACTGAAATAACGGGTAGTTGAATCGAAAATTGGTAATCGAAAAACCGAACTGGCAGTTGCCAAAATGAAGAACTACTTAAAAATTCTAAAACGAAAAAATAAAATTTTCAGGAAAACTTTACTTTTGTCAATAATTTTCTGCAGGGAGAATTCTTTTCATTAGCTTATTGACACCTGAAAGCATTAAGTGTCACGCATTTTCTTATTTCATCAGTATGACTAAACACAAAGAGTTGTTATTAAGTCATGCAATAAAATACTGGAAAGAGAAAAAGTATCGATCCTCAGGTTATAGAGTTTACTACCGCATCTAATATTGCGAGAAAGCAAAATAAATTTTTTGTGATCGGCCTACGCCTATCGTATAGTATTATATATCAGCTCAATGACCACGGTAAAATCTGTCGCATCTACAAAAAAAAAATGAAAGAAAATCTACACAAATTGCATTAACGTCGAAATTTCTATGTTTTGTCTACTACTGAGGGTATAAAAGAGATATACGAATTGTTTTTGAGACAAATCAATCCTCATGAAGATATCTATATAGAACCCAAATATGCAACGAAATGCATTTTTATTTAGAACCAAAAGATATAATAATTATTTTCAATTAAGAGTAATACCAATAAACGTGGATTATAAATATGTACATACTCGTATATGTATTTCGAACCATTTACTGTATGAATACTGCAGAGTCTAGTTTTTTTGTAACAACATGTTAAAGGAACTTGTCAAATTTCAATTTCTAAGATTTTCAGTAGGAGGAATAAATTTATGGCATATTTATTGTACCTATATTTTGAAAACATTCATATACTCATATGAAATAATAATTTTGTAGCAAATAATACTTTGCCTTTTAATTTGGTGAATTTTTTTTTGTATTGTATACTATATTTATACTTTTCTACTTCTAAGAGTTTTATTAATACATATACAGAAAATTTCATTTTAAGAGCCATAGCTGCAGTAGCCGTAATGCCGACCTACATATACAATACTTAAATTCAAAAAGTTTTATTGGAATTTCTCGTTCATGCTGGTACTGCTTTTTTTTTTCTTTGGTTGCTTTGGTTATCTACTTTCGGAGGATTTTCAAATGGAAAATCTGTCTTTTATTACATATGCAAAAAAAAAAAAATAAAAATAAAGAGAAATAAAGTTAAGAGCCGATATAAAAAATACTTTCGTAAAACATTTTTTGTGTTCGTTTTTGTTAGCCAAAAAGTATGCCTTCTGACATACAGTATGAAAATTGTTGCTACTTCGTAAAGTAAAAATACTCGTTTTGTTATATTCTAAATTGGATGGCCCCATTTCGGTGCGCCAACAATTGGAGGTAATGGATGAAAAAGGGAGCGAGGAGATGAGGGCGATGCCTCTGACGATGATGACAACTTCCTTAAGTGAGGAACTGTTTGTTGTCGTTCTTGTTTAGGACTTGCGGACTGGCCACGAGCCACCTACATATTGGACTACTTGCTATTGTTGTTACTTGCTGAATTTTTATTTACTGTATTTATTATTATATTTTGGTATATTCTTTTGGCTTTAAGCTGGCAAAGGCAGATGAATGCAGACGGTTGCATGGTGAATATTTCATATCTTCTTACCCCTTTTTTTGGGCTAGATATGTTGCTTTTTCTACAGTTTGTTAACATTGTTAGCCGTCTTCAAATGCCTGCTTCAAATTTTGATGATCTGCGTGTGTTGCAGTCGTTAAACTAATTTGCAATTTTTGAAGCGTCTTTTACCACAAAAAAGAAAAAATAAAACATAATAAAAAATGGAAAAAAAAGTCACAAGTTTCACTCTCAATCTCCGCTTTTACTTTTACCTTCATATTCAGCTGGCGCTGCTTGAGTATTTTATTCCATTTTTTCTTTTATTTTATTTATTCAAAATTCAACAATGATAGCACAGAGTTGAAGAAAAGCATTTTCCTTCTCTATGCTCTTATCCATATATTCTATATTTATAGATTCATATTGTATTGTATTGCGTACGTCTATATGCATGTAAGTGTGTGTGAGTGCAATGGCGTAGTTTGTAAGCTTGCAAATCATATTAACTGTATTGCCTTTGCATGGAGTTGGATTGCATTTAAATTTATTTTTGTTTGCTAATAGGGTTTGAAATGGGTTAAATAGAATTTCGTTTCCTTCTCGCTTATTTTAAATAAAATTTACGCTAATGGTTTGCAAATTGAAGTAAATTTAACCATCACTAAGAATGGCACAAATTGTCTTGTTTGATTGTTCACATAAGATCTGATGATAATATGAACATATTTTCTCCTCATTGCGGTTTTTTGTTTGACGCTATTTTCTAGTTTATATTTATGAATTTACAATTTTATAAATTAACAAATAGCAAAGTCTAAAGCAACATAGCATATTTTACATTGCTTGCAAATGCCTTTGTAATTAAAAATTTATTTAAAATAGCTGTTATGAAGTAATTGTAAAGTGCCAATGAGATGAATTGAGGAGCATTACCATTGAAACCGCACCAGAAAGAGAATAATTGAGTAGTTTATGGCGCCATATGTAATTGAGCTCTTATATATTCTACTTATGTAACAGTGGTGTTCCTTTTAAAGACGCGCAGATGTTACGAGGGCGGATTGATAATGAAGCTACCTAAGTAGGAAAAAAAAAAACATTTATTTTTTTCAAAAACCATTTATTTCTCAACATAGTCTCCTTTTACTTCGACACACTTAGTAAGACGATATTCCAAATAATACGATTTCGGGAACCCCTCGCTTTAGTTTCGGTAATTACTTCTTCGTTTGAGCTGAATCTTTTTCCTGCGAGCCATTTTTTCAAGTTTGGAAACAGGAAAAAGTCACTAGGAGCTAAATCTGGACTATAAGGTGGATGATCTACCAATTCGAAGTGTATTTCACGTAATTTTAGCATCGTATCTAATGCTGTGTGAACCGGTGCATTGTCTTGAAGAAAGAGCACTTTTTTCTTCTTTAAATGTGGTCGTTATTTCTTGATTGCTTCATTCAATTGATCCAATAATGCACGATAATACTTTCCTGCGATTGTGGATCCTTTTTCAAGATAATCCATAAGTAATATTCCGAGTGCATCCCAGAATACAGTGGCCATAACCTTGCCAGCCAATTTCACTGCCTTCGCCTTCTTCGGAGCACTTCCACCAGCTTCCACCCATTGTTTCGATTGATTTTTGGTTTCAGGTGTGTAGTGGTGGACCCACGTTTCATCAACAGTTATTTATCGACGCCCAAAATCAACAGAATTACGCTTTATCATGTCCAAACACCACTGTGAAGTGGTCTCTCAAACTCGTTTTTGTTCGACACTGAGCAAACGCGGCCGATAGCTTTTTAATATGCAAATGTTCATGCAAAATGTTGAACACACGTTCATATGAGATGTTTACCATTTCAATAATTTCATAATTGATAATAATCTCATAATTACGGTGAGTCTGACGGAGTAGACTCACCGTAATGTTTATCGAGCTTTGCTTTTGTCTCTTTCGCCGTTTTCCCTTTCAAATAATAGTGTTTAATCACTGCACGAAATTCGCTTTTTTCCATTTTTCAAGAAACACTAAAGTTGGTTATTTCAAACGACTACAATAAATAAACTAATCGATGAATTTGGGTGAAATTTTAACAGCTGACGTTTGACAGATCGCAATTTCAAAAAAAAAAAAAAAATTGTTTTTGTGTTTGTGCTGCCTTTTTCGTACTTAGGTTGCTTCTTTATCAATCCGCCCTCATAATTGTTTAATGTACTACAAGAGATCAGTTGAAAGATTCTAGTACTTTGTAACTTATTATTTTATTCTTTATATATACTATTTACATCCAAAGTAAATATGTTTCCATGAATGCTGCGCAATTGTTGTGTGCAATTAGTAATATCTCTTCGAATGAAAGTTGCTTCCCAGGACTCAAAGAGTGTGAAAAACTGAGACTACTTTAAATCACCGTTTTCCAGATAATCTTATGTTGCAATCAATGGGTCTCATAATTGCTCAGTACATTGATAAAAGAGGCATTCCGCCCCCAAACCGATGTTTGTGATTTAATCAAACGTTAATTTGGTTTCTAAAAATTGAATTTGGTTACCAAATGAAAGACCAGTCACTTCTTTACCTTCTTTACCTAATGAACTAGATACCAGATTAAAATTGCTCTCTTTATTTTCACTAGAAATAAAAAAACACCTTTTCGTGTCATGTTCCAGACAAATCTGAATATAGACTAATGAATCCAGCGACGGAGGCCTTGCTGAAAGCGATATGCAATATTGTACACAAATAGAGCTACAAAGTTATTCAAATTTATTATTCCATTGAAAAGTAAATAAGTTTCTAAATTTCTATTATACGTATATTCATCATTCTGTGTGATGCTTGTTCTTCCCGCCATTATGCTGATGTAAAACTTTTAAAAGAAATTTAAAACTCGAATTCTATGGTTTCGCACTTATATGTCGATATGCATGAAATGGAGAAGATGCAATGGAAGGAGAGCCTTTCGAAACAAAAATAATCCATATTGATTTTACTTCGAATGTACGTATACTTATATTATGGATGCCTTTTTTCGCGCTTTTAGTTGATCCCGCATTTTTGATGGTTTTTTGCAAAGAATAACCGGTAACTTCCAATGTTAATTCCTTTGATTGCTGCTTACAAATGAATCAATATTTGCTAGACTTATCTTCTACTTTGATCGAATCAGTTAATGGATAGCAGGACGAATAGGTCAAAATCAAATGTTGTGCAAAGGCTAGAGTAAAACTATAATGGTATCCACAATGGGATTCCGGGCGTCGCTGGTACTAAACATGTACAATAAGTAAGAATATTTCAACCTCAGTTTATATTTATGTATATGCATACGAAATTATGAAACTTGACCTTCGACTTTGATGAAAGGTTTTGATAATGAGTAACGCACAATGGATATTTTTCCGATGCCGAGCAGTGGTAGTTAGATGGCAGTGTATTGCGACGCGACGCTAGCTTAAGGATATTTTTTTTTATTTCCATTTCCCTCTCTTTGCCTTTTTCACTTCATTTCTTGGCTTTTGCTTACGTTGTTAAAAATTTAATACATGCATTGAGGTTTATTAAATATTTCAAAATGCCTAAAGGTATGCAAGGAAAATATGTAAACACACCAGAAACAGTGGTGATGGGGTATGACGAATAATGTAGCTTATGGAAAAGTGCAAAAGGAAATATTATTATATTAAATTATGGTAAATATATTATATAGCCAGTGCAAGAGAACTATTGTTTGAGTAACGCGCTGTAAACATGAAAAACTGTGAAAAGAAAATACAAAAAAAGAAAAAAAAAACAAAATTGAGCAAATTATTGCTTTTCAGTTTTTCACCATTTTATTTAAATTTTTTCTCTTACACACTTGCCATAAATTTTATTTACTTCGAAAGAGGTCAATGAAATACTTATAAGTTATAGGCAGACAAGCAGGTGGCACTTATTCCACTTCTTCTCTTACTCACATACGTATATGCCTAAATGTGTATAAACAATGTTTTCTCTATCCTCTTTTACGTCTCTGTATTTATAATCCATCCTAATGAAATACGCAAATGTAAGATAAGAAAAAATGAGCGATGGTAGGTGGTTGACGAAGAACCTTTATTGCATTGGTTGGTGCTGTTTGTTGACTTGATTTTGATGAGCTAAGTTGGAAGGTGGTGGTAGGTTTGTTGGTTGATCCCTAAAAGCTACTTGAGACAGCCTAAAGAGCGTGAAATTTTAAGAGGTGCGAGTATGTAAGTATTTACTACAACTGTAGCTTTCTAATTCGTGCCGCCATTAAAGTAACATTGATTACTTTTTCAATCGAGTACATTGTGCATACATACAGAAAATACGCAGAAGAGTAGCAAATTGGCGAGACACATTAATAAATATGTACGTTATTACGTACACTTGTACTTATAGCATAAGCCAACGAAGAAGGACAAATAGCATTCAAGGCAGAAGAAACATTAGCGGAGAGTATGAAGGGTTTATTTGTGCGAGATCGTTCGACTGGCAATGAAGGCTTTGTAGCTAAAAGCACATAAAAATTCATTAATATGCGCATTATTTAATGTTTATAAAGGATGATGGTACGAGTAGTGGTGGCGACGCCATTAAGTAATGGGGTGATGATGGTAATGTCTCCATTGTAGATATACTTAAATAAGGGTCAAGAGGTGAGTTGGGTACGATTGTAAATATAATATAAGTGCGGTTGGGGTTTTTTTTTGCATCCCCTCAAAAACCAGTTAATGTCATTAATAATCATGCTCGTAAATTTTGCTCTTTTAATTAATTATTAAAATTTTGGTTTTCAATGAAAATGGGCCATTTTAAAATAATGCTTAAATAAGCATTCAATCGCTTGAAAAGGAAAATTTAACATATAAAAATATTCAATTTTCAACACGATATACGTTTTAGTTACACTGTTTTATCAGAGTAATTTTTAGTGCCTAGAGTTAGAGTTAAATGTTGGGCGGGATAAAACCTAGGCACTTGTGCCTGAACCAGACAGCGAAGAACTAGGAGGATAGAACAAATAGAAAGGTAGCATGGAAGAGATACAGCAGAGAAGAATTTCTTAGTTTTCTTCATGAATATAAGAAGATCGGATGTCGGAAACATGACCACGCATTATTCTCAAGAAGATTGGCAAGTCAGACCTGTGATGGCACCCAAAGTGCCCACCGTCCAGTTCAACTGTAACAAAACTTTAAGTTCAAAACTCTTTCTTTTATGAATGGAACCCAAAATGTTGTTGAATCAGTGCAGAAATCCTGTAGAGCTGAAGTTGAAAACTGGATCTGGACTCATAGATGTCCCAGCAGAACCCTCAGAAGACGCATTTTCTTTCGTTTCGCAACTATATTCTCTTACAACTATATTATCTTACATTCATTGATCATCTTAGATGAACTGGCAGGGTTAACAAGGATCTTGAGTACAGTTTGACTGTCACTCCAAATGCCGATGTTACTTTCTACACCATTTTCCTTGACAATACAACAGATACCATCCGAAGGGCCCTTTGGACGAGTTTCTCTTCCAGTACTGCCGTGCATGTTAAATCAGTTCCGAATGGCAGAACCCTTGTGATATCAGTTTTTCTGAGCTTTATTACACAGATATTTTAGAAGTTTTTTATGGCAAATTCTTACTGCCGGAAGAACTGCCAATTGCATGCCGACAGGTAGGTACCGTTCGGAAGAAAAATCTTTCGATATTAAAGTTGTGTTTCAGCCGTGGATTGGAGTCACTATCTACAGATCAGAAGTCTAAGGTATTAACCACTCACCGTGTCTTGAATCTGATAGCCGCTATTATCGCTCCTTTACGGATTTGGAGATACAATGGAATGGATGGAAGCAAATGGTGTAGATCATTAAAAACATAACCACTAGTAGTTTAGAATTATTAAAGCTTTGTAACTTTCCAATGTAACTGAAGATATCTAACAGATCCACCTTGGATCCTTTTGATTTTGATTCTTCAGGAGAAGTTCACTGTTTCAACTATTGTTTGGTCTGTGGTGTGTTATAATAAAGCGATGTTGTTATTCCATGAAATTTGCAATTTGTACAATACATCTAACAAAATCAGTGTTGCCAGCTTTCATTTATACAAGTTAAACACAAAGACATATACAAGAAAATTTAAAAAATGTAATTCATAGCCAGTGGTGGCTTGCATATATGTTTACATGTTATATGTAGTTACATCCATATATCGTAACATAGTGATGTACAAGACTAAAGCACTTTGTTAGAAAAAAACCACACTGACTGCGGTAAGGTCTGCTACTGTATTATGCATAGTATATAGTGTAGTGTGCTGATGTTGCATGTCTATGTTGCTGCTGTTTTACTGAATTGCATAGTCGAGAGTGCTTTGTGATAGTGTTGGTAGTTAGAAAATTGACGTCGTTGGTTTACACAAATGAAATGAAAGATGGGGATAAATACAAAAATTCAAAACAAAAACCTGGAAATTTGTTTAAGTAATTTCTTTTTGTGGCAGTTTGTAGAAAAAATTATACTAAATTGATTCTGCACATAGTACTTGTGCAGACTTTGTCCCTCACTATGTGAGTGAGGATTAAACATTTTATTTAATACTAGTTAATATTGTAATGTATTAGTTTATTAAAAGGCATATCGGTAACAGATAAGTCTCCAGTTTATTTGTTTTGAAATAGATAATAAATATAGACTAATAAATATTTCATACTAAAAAATGTCGAACTGTTACATTAAAATTTGGCACTATAAACTCCTAATCTGACTATTTTAAGATTATTAATTGAGTATAGAGATGGTACCAGAACTAGTGATACTACCAATTATATTGCTCATTGATTGTGCAGTAATTTTCCGGAGAACTGCTACCTATTTCCTATAGGTAGTAGTTATTATACCAGTAATATTGTATATATAAACGGGATTTGTTCTATCTTCTCTCTTCTTTTGCAGTGTTATCTTAGTTGTAGGTACTCTGGGCCACAAGCGAACTTTACACATGTTCTAACCAAACTTCATTGAAATAGTAGGACAGCTGGACTTATATATACATACTATATGTACATATTCCCACCAGTAAAGTCAAATAGATGTAACATTATCACAAAAGCTACTACTAACACTACTACAAGTAATGCCAATAGATGCATATATATAAGGATGTGGCCGTCAAAATGTGATAAGTGCCACTTTTGGTTTGTGCTCCTACATCTCGTAGAGTTTCTGGAGGTGATCGATTTCAAAAATATTGTGCAATTTGTCCTAAAACAATTTTATGAAAATTGTGTTACGATATGCATATTCTTCTGGCATAATCTTTTTTGAAAGTCACGTGTAACATGTTTTGACCATAGTGGCCTCATATGTACCATGCTATCTATGAACAGTCACTGCTAAATATTGTGAAAAATATACGAGTACAACATGTAAAAAAAAAACAAACAAAACACAAAAAACCAAACACAATCGAAATAGAAAAAGAATTTTAGACGAACCTGAAAGATTTGTTATTTGCATATTTTTGTCATTAGATATTCTATATGTATGCAGTCTGTAGTATTTTAGTATAAAGTATCTTTACTCAAAAACAACAACAACAGTTAGTTTGATGTAAAAAAGTGTATATAAATAAATATTTACTATATGAAATGTTAGTCGACATAGCTGTTGCAGCCATCGTAGTATGTAGTTGATGTTAACAAAAAACAATACAAAATAAAATACACGAAAAATTCAAATATATAAGGTTTGCCTGCAAGAGAAATAAAAGGGACATGCATGTGTGTATTCACAGCAGCAACAGGAGCACAAATACTATCAGCAACAGTATCAAAAAAAGCAACAGTAATAAAGGATGATTTTTTAAGGGCCTTCGGATTTGATTTAAAAAAAACACATAAAATTTAGAGAAATGTATGAAATCTTTATTAGAGTCGATAGAACGATCTATATAATTCAATGTTTAAGCATGATTTCATGTAAATATTGAACGCGCCTCAAATGGTTCATACGCTGGGTCCAATTTTGGCATACTCTCTCGAGCATATCGGCCGGTATCTCACGAATAAATTCTTCAATATTGGCTTCCAGTGCGTCAACCGTTGCGGGCTTGTCGCTATAGACATGATCCTTAATATAGCCCCACAAAAAATAGTCTAAAGGCGTTAAATCGCACGATCTAGGTAGCCAATTGACCAGCCCCAAACGTGAAATAAACTGTTCACCGAACTCAGCTCTCAATTGGGCTATTGTTTCGCGAGCTGTATCGTATGTGCCACCAAGTATAGCTCTTCCATTTTGGGCAAAAAAAAAGTTTGTAATAATCGCACGATAGCGTTAGCCATTCACAGTAATGTTTCTGCCTTCGTCGTCTTTGAAAAAGTACGGTCCCATAATCTACACCAAACAGCGCATTTTTCGGGATGCATTGGCAGTTCCAGCAATGTTCCTGGCTGCTCTTCACACCAGATATGACAATTTTGATTGTTCACGTATCCATTCAACCAGAAATGAGCTTCGTCGCTGTAGTTTCAATTCTTGCACCAGCTGTATTTTAAAGAAATTTTACACCCAAATCCTTCTGCAAAATTTTCCACGTAGTGGAGTAACAGATAATTCGCGGTCATCAACAACACTGGCGGATGCAGCTGCGATATTTTCCGCACTCTACGTGTGCGTGTTGGTGGTTTGATGTCCAATAATGTAAATTTTGGTGGAAAATTTAGTCACAAGATTTCAAATTGCCGCCTCAGAAGGTCGCCCAAACTGACCATAAAATGGAAGAAGTGCACGATGCACTTTCTTAACCGAGCATTAAGTTTGATGATATAATCTGCAAGCGTTGTTCGTTTGTAAGTCAGTGAAATAGTGTTGCCAAAAAAGAAAGTTGCTATAAAATCACCCTATAGTAGAGCAGCTGCATGTTGAGTACTTAATGCCTTTGAACAATGAAAATGAAATGCTTAACTAATGTGTAGGGATTTTTGCATGGATTTACAAGAAGATGCTTTCACACAGTACACATACACATACAATTACAGTGATGGAAGAGACGAAGCAGCGTAATATATAAGAACAACGCAACAGTATCACTATGTTTAGAGAGTGGGCATTGAGAGAGATATAAAAGGAAAGAGAGAGCATGATGTGGAAAATAGGTATCATTATTTCATTTCCCTTTAAAACAAAATCACACATAAACACAGACATAGTTATATATTCGTATATTCAGATAAATGTCTGAGGTTATAAAAACCACACGATTTTGGTAGAAGATGTAAGTGAGAACATAAAACTAGAAATATATAAATTCCTGTACTGTAAAGAGGAAAACAAGTGGTTTTGAATCAAGTTGAGTTGAGTTGATGCATTTGTTGCATCTATCATAAGAACGATTTCGGGGTTAAGAAAAGTTTGAATGTCAGTTACAATTCTTTCATTTTTTCAATTTACATGTATTACACCTCTTCTGCATGCTATAAGTAGATGATCTCGTTTAGAATACATTTGTTGCGATTGCTGACAATTCAACTTTTGGAGTAACTGACTCTGGGATTCTTTCAACATATTGACGTGAATTATGCCATTACGGTCCCAACAAATATACAGTATACCTTTTTTCAATGTCAAGCTCGGTTTAGTTCTTGATACTGCGGTTTTATTTGCAGAAAGCTGTCGCCGCGAACACTTTATGTTAGCGTAAACGGTTCATTTTTATCTCCGGAAATGATTCTGCTAAGGTAGCAATGACAAGGAAATTGATCATCGAAAATTATTATTGGCATCACAGGGTAAAACCAAGTATTATGTCCAATAGAGCTGGATTGGATTTTGCACTGTCTTAGTTTTCATTAAATCTTCAAAAAATAACAATACAAGACCAAATATTCATGCCAATAAAGTAGCACTGTGTGTCTTATAGGATTTGATAGGAGTCATTTGCGACGAGCTATTGAAACCTTACTAAAATGAAGTCTCATTTGACTGAATAGCTGGCGTAAACATGATTTCTATTTCAAGGACATTCATTATCTACCCGATAGATGGCAAAAGTAATGGGGAATACTTAATCTGTTTACTATTCTTTACAGTTATAGTATAGTATAGTGCCGTAGCTTAGTGGTTAGTGTGTTGGCCTTCTGATCTATAGGTCGTGCCTTAATGCCCGGCTGATGCATAACATATTTAATATCGAAAAGATTTTTCTTTCGAACGGTTTCCACTTGTCGGCAAACAATTGGCAATTCTTCCTTCAGAACTCTGTGACAAAGCTCAGAAAAATGATGTCACAAGAGTTCTGCCGTTCGGAACCGGCTAAAATGAGTAGGTTGCTTCTAATACTGTCCAAAAATTTAACACGCACAACAGTAATGGAAGAGAAGCTCGGCCAATGAGACCTTCGGGGATTTAAGTGCCACATATTTATTTTTTTATTCTTTATAAAAGTATATTTTCAATAAATCAGAATTTTACATACTAGCATGCAAGCAATTGGAATAAAAAACAACTATAAATCATAAAGCAATAAAGTGAAAAAGGTATGACGTTTGGCGCTGAAAGATTTTGTTATAATATCATATGAATATTTTGTTTAATTTGTGTGGTGATGAAACACAAGTTGTTTTCCAAATGCGTATCGGTTATTTTGGCTCTGTACTTCGATTTCAAGATTTTTATAAAACTATCGGACTAAAATTAAAGTTTGGTCAGTCGATATACCTAACAGATTAGATAGTAATAGGTGCGGAAACAGCAGCAGCAACAGCGTAGAAGGCAAACCTTTGGCCAGTCAACTAAGTGAATAAAATGCTGCAGGCATATTTTGATATTACTCTGAAAACAAATTGAAAACAAAAGGAAGAAATGAAACGAAAAAGATACAAAATAGTATTTTTTTTCCTCTCGTTTTTTCTTTCTGCAACAACAGCAGAGAAATTAAGCTTATCAATATATCCTGCGGTAATAGTTGTTGGAGTAGTAGATACTATAAAAGGACATAAAACGATAATAACAACAAATATTAAACCCAACTATAAACCAATGAGTATATTACATGGAATACTTTAAACTTTTTATTCAATTCCCAGACTGCTCTCAATAGACACATATACTTGTATGAAATGAAGGTCCTTCACACACAACTATAGTGATTTTTTACATACATTTCTACTCGTACATACTACACTATAACTACTATTAACTTGCGGGTTTTGAAGAGAAGACAATGAAAATACTTACAATGGGAACACATATGACCATTTGCACACATACACTCGTATATGGTATACGTGTTTTGCCGCATTGTAAAAATGACAGTATATCCGGTGCATCACATCGTATAATGTTGGTACAACCCATTGTTGTATGGTGGTAGTTATATTCGAGTATGTCACATAAAATAAAAACTTTCGCTATCCATCCCACAATCATCAGAAAACTGTGATTCCCAATGTGGTTGTTGCTATTTGTGTAGTTTGAATGTAATTTTCGAGCTCGTGGTATTGTTTATTTTTTTTTTTTTATTTGTACAACGCCAACAAAATGTTATATCCTCAGGCATATTACACATTATTTGTACATAAACGAGTATGCATGAATGGAGAAAAAAAGATAAAAGGACGAATGAGAAGCTCATAAACACATAAAACTCAAAAATATGCTCGAAAATTGCATATTTCACACACTTGTACCCTTATATTAAAAAAAAAAAAAAACTTTCCACTGAAGTATACATAGTTAGTATGTAGAGAAGGAACAAGAACGCTTAAGAGATACTGTGAAAGTGTTAAAAGTTTGTTGGATGTTAAAAAAAAAAAAGATTATAAAGGAAACAAAAGGCAGTATCCAAGCACATAATACACACATACATATGAACATCTAGACACTGATAGCATTGGCCCGATAAGCAAATAACGCATTTGCACTCTTAGTCACGTTTCTAATAATTTTTATTCGAAATTGTGGAAGCTTGTTAGAATAGAACACCACCACCAACAACAACAACAACAACAAAAATATGAGCAACGACGTCGACAATGTGAAAAATGTTTGCACAGTGTAAAATTTGTTTAGAGGGTACAATTCTACTTTTCACATTTCTTCTTTTTCTTTGTGCACTGCCCATTTTTTCTATTATTATTGTTGTTATTATTGTTGTTGATTGTATGATATGATACATTGGTATGCTATATGCATGTGTGTCCTTGAGGCAAGTATATGAATGTATGAGTATAAGAGCGATGTTTATGTATATGCATGCAGCTTTTTAAAAATATAACAGAATGGCATTAAAAAGTGAAAATCAGGTTTAAAAAATTATTGCAGGTATTAGGTTAGGTTATACATGCTGACCTCTGGACTAGATCCTATTGCGAGTTGTAGAAATCTTGGAAAATTTCGATTTCAGTCGCGAACTTCAGTTGCGTTCTTTTGTTCTAATCCACTGATGAGAGTATTATTTTGGTACTACAATGGGTATATGTTGGTCTAAGTGTGCCACTCCGGGCAGTTACATTTACCTACCTATCTGTCTTCGTCTCATGGCTGATAGTTCTACAAAGTCTTCCCAAAATTACATGCTCAAATAGACTTGGCAATGACGAGCAAGGGGTAAGCAAAGCCAAAAGCAGCTCGGTGTCTATCCCTCAACTCCTACGGAAGTCATTTTCCGGCAGTTCTTGCGTAGTATGTTCACCAGCTAATGTTCGATCATAGCTGCTTTTGTTACAGGGACAGGTAAAGTTGACAGGTAAAGTTTATGACAAATGGTTAAGAGTATTTCAACGTCGGAGGGCTCAATTTAAAGGTAGTGATATTCCGATTAGTGATTTTATAGCAGTTTGGTTTTCAGTGGAAATGTATAATGCGTTTCGATATCTCTTAATGGTACTGGCTTCAGTTTTTGCCCTAAGTAGATTTTACACTAACCCGTTGCAAGGCAAATTCCATATCGATGTGTTAAGTACACTTTTTGGTCAGACTGGATTATGACTAGCAAAAAATAGTTTGCAATCGGTATATTTGTTTCAAAAAATATGTTGAGTTAATTTTATTAGTTTGTGACGCGTTCATTTGTTTCCCAGCTGGGGTATTACTCAGCCAGACAGAGTAAACAAGAGAGCAGCGTAAATACTCTTGTTGTGGGAAGGCGACCGAATTCCGCATGATGGCAATCAATTCACCGACGCTTGAAGAGTCTTCGAGTCAGTATAGTGCTACTACCTCCGCTCGTTTATCTTTTAATTTAATTTTTATTATTTTCAATTCGATACGATCAATAATATGATCTCTTACTATATACTATTTAAATAGTCTAGCTAAACCTACTTGTATACTATGGGTGCGTAAGTTTGATCAGCGCCACTTGGTCGCACTTTAGGAATCAGTTGTCTGGCAGACCTGTTTGAGAAAAAGTCTCCAAGTGTATAGGGTGGCCTGATACAGGGGTCTTCTGTATCCAGCACCCCGCCTCAAACCTAGAAGAGGGAGACCTTTCTTTAGTAGATGTAGGAGCAACCAACGGGGTGGGGGACGTCCCCTCCTGGTACGTGTGGTTGGTCAAAATGACACGAAAAGGAGAAGAAAATGCTGTATGCAAGATGGGTGCCGCATTTGCTCACAATAGAACAAAAACAACGTCGTGAAGATGTTTCTATAGAGTGTTTTTCGATGTTTCATAGTAATAAAGCCAAGTTTTTGCGTCGATTCGTATGAGATGAGACATGGGTCCACCACTTCACACCTGAGACAAAGGAGCAGTCAAAACAGTGGACTGAAAGGGGAGAAACGTGTCCAAAGAAGGCAAATACAGTTTCGTATAAGAAGTTTTGTACACATATTGATCGCATTGCATGTGCTTGCTAGGAACCTTAGTATGTACATATGTACATATATACATATGTACATATATTCAGATGTTAACCATATTAAGAAATTCGTACTTTACAGCTAGTTAAATACAATACTTCGAAAAAATATAGAGAAATACTCATTTCTAATGAGAGATTTCACGCACAACAACAACAACAGCAACAGGGTAAGTAACAACAAAAATTTTATAAATAATTTCTTCAAGCTTCGCTGGTTTTGTTGCTGATATTGCTGAATGAATCGTTGTAAATATTACACACATAATTATGGATGTTCGCATTCATATGTACTTTCGTGCGTATAGGTGTGTATGTTTATGAGTACATACGAATGTGTAAGTGTAAGCAAAATGGCTTGGAGCAATTTTAATGTCTGCAATTTTCTTATAAGTTGCCATTGTTGACTCCAGTGTATAAAAAATAATAAAAAGAAGCACAAGAAGTACAAATACATACATACATACATACATATAAAGGATGAAAAGGAAAACATACAGCCAATATGTACATAGTACTCAATATGGATGCAAATTCTCGGAATTCTTGTTGATCCCGGTAGTGCCGGATTTAAGGACTTATAAATTACATAAAAAATGTAATAAACAGCTTTAAAAATTATGTGAATTAAACATAGTCCATTTAGTTGATTACACACATAAATTATATATAAGGTCTAGTAAAAAGTAAAGGAAATCCATTATTTCTGCATAAAATTGAAGGTTTTATTTAGTATAGTTAGAATCATCCGATTTAGGTCAAATATGCACTGTTTTGTTCGTCCCTATTGGCAAAAAACTGGGACAGTCGATTTTCACAAGCTTCACTTGAGGAGAATTTTCCAAGAGCAAAATCATTCGCTACAGACAGGAACAAGTAGTAATGAACCTTCCAACCAAGCTCCTGGAGCTTCTGGCGAGTCACTATCTATGTGTTTGGACTTGGACTTTGAACACAATTGGCGAAAGCTGGCCGCTTATGGGCGATTGCTTCCTTCAGAAGGTCCAACTATTGACAGTACAAGTCCGAATTAAGAGTTTGGCCGTAGGGGAGCAGCTTATAGTAGATGATTCCCTGCTAATCCCACC